>CAMZMU010000103.1:7704276-7790519 GCA_947311845.1 Poa pratensis | reverse complement strand
CTATCCCATCTTAATGCACACCCTATTCGCCGGGCTCGTGCCTCCTTTCTCCGACTTCTTCCTGGCGGTTCTGGAGCGCTACCAGATCCAGGTTCTTCATCTCCATCCTAACTCCATCCTTGTCCTCGCCATCTTCGCCTACCTCTGCGAGGCGTACATCGGCATTCCGCCCTCGGTGGATCTCTTCCGCAGCTTCTATGCGCTCCGGTTCACGCGAACAAGGAGCGGTCGGGGTGCGTGTCCTTCCGCATCACCGATGGCATGAAAGGCATCTACATCCCCATCGCGCGGAACGGCGAGAACATTGTGACCAGCGTGACGAAGAAGGTGGAGGACTTCCGCAAGCGCTGGTTCCTCATGAAGTTCGGGAGCCGGAGCGCCTTCTTCGAACTGCCTGAAGCGCCTCCGACGAAGAGGGCGAGCTGGTCTTCGAAAGCGCTCAAGGGCGCCACACTCGGCCCCGTGGTAAGACGCTTGAGGGACCTCCGCGAGGCAGGCCTCACGGGCAGATGGTTGCCAAGGACTTCGTGAAGCGGAGCAACTGTGGTTGTATTCCAACCAGAGGGACAAAATGCGCCTGAGCGCAACCCTCTTCACGCAGCAGGAGGTGCACACCATCATGGAGACTCTCTTCACGTCTCCAGACATCCCCAAGCCCAGCGATAAGGCAGTCCGCTCCACAGGATCGATCTCGGGCGTCGCGTCTCGCTCGTGCAGACAATGCCGAAGTTCGACCAGTGGGGCCTGGTGCCTAAGGGGCATGTGGGGCCTCGCGAGGATCCGGAGTCTGCGGCGCAGGGGGCGCCAGCTGAGGGCGACGAGGAGACGACGGAAACGCCTGTGAATCCGACGCAGGCGCAACCGGCGCCTCGGGAGGCCCTGCCTCCTCGGCGGAGAACTCGAGCACCTCAGAGAGTGCGGCGCCTGAAGTTGAGACCCACGGGATCTCCTCAGGCAGCAGCGGCCAGTTCGTGGTCGCTCCCTCGCAGCGTGTTGAGGGACTAGAGGAGAGCGATGATGACGGAGCTTCATCAGGCCACTGCGAGCCCCGTCCAAGGCCATTCATGACAGGGCCGCCAGGAGTCCAGCGGGCACTCTCTCAAGAGGAAAGCCGAGGCTGCTCTTGAGAGGTCTGGTGCCGGTGCCGCGCCGCCGAGGCCGTGGCGGTCGTCAAACACGGTGTGGGTCGATTCCCGCGCCAAGACATCTGGGTAAGGACTGACTCCCTTTTCTGTCTTATCTTATTCTTGTGTAGACTCCTCGAGGAGTTTTTGAGCTTTTGCCTCTCCAGGCGCCCCGAGGTGCCAAAACGGCGGAGACTCCGGAGGCTTGGAGAGATCCCCAGCGCTGCAGCGGCGTCTGCAGCGTGTGCAGCCGACGAGGTGCCTCCCGAGGGCACTGCTTCTTCTCCTGAGGCTGCGGCACCGCCTCCTGAGGCAGAGAGCGCCACGAGGAGAAGGAGGAGGAGGAGGCAGAGGTGGCGATGCCACCGCCTATGCGGCCTGACGCCTCTCCTGTGCGGCAGGGGGGGCGCCGGAGGCGGATGCGGCGAGGTCCATGCCGCCGGCGATGATCGCGCGGCGGGGACGGAGGCGCCGCGGAAGCGCGCGCTGACGTCGAGATGGAGGAGACCGCCGCGTCATCGCCCCCACCGAGCACGAGCCTTGGAGAGGCCACAGTGGGCTCTGTGGCCGCTCCTCTGGGCCGTGGAGGCGGCCTCAGCGGAGAAGGCCAACCCTGTCCCTGGGGGAGAGGAGAGTGCTCCTCAGGGGCAGAAAAAGGTGGGGTTGACGGTGAGGGCGCCTCGAGCCCCCAGAAGGCCTCCAGTGCGGGAGGCGAGGGGGGCTCTCATCGGAGCCCCCAGAAGGCCCCTTGTGTGGACGAAGAGGGAGGCTCGCACCAAAGCCCCCAGGCGCGTCTCGAGGCCACTCAGAGCCCAAGGCACGACGCTCCGGAATCCTCGGCAGGCGCCGGCGTTTCCAGGCCTTCCGGCGAGCCATGGGCCTTAGTCCTGCGGGGGCGGCGCCCAGTTGCAGCTCGCCGTGGGGCTGTCCTCCGCTCGGCGAGGGAAATTCTCGACGGGCTTGAGGCCCAGCTCGCTGAGGAGGATCGCTCCAGGGCGGAGGAGGACGCCGAGCTTGCGCGGGGCTGGGCTCGTCTTCATGAGACCGTGGAGAGCTGCCGCCGGAAGAACGAAGCTGCCCAGGCGCAACGCGAGGCAGCGCTGCGCTCCGCTGAGGAGATCCGCATCAGCGTGGTTCGCGAAGTTGAGGAGACCCTTGCGGACCTGGGTGCTAGGCGCGAGGCTCTCGAGGCGGAGACCGAGGCCAAACACCAGGAGCTGGCGGCGCGTGAAGCGGCGGTCTCCGCCAAGCACAAAGAGCTTCTAGATCGTGAGGCGGGGATCGTTGCCGAGTCGGAGAATGTGCGGCAGAGCTTGGAGAAATTCCGTGAGAACCTGCGCATTCGCGAAGACTTGATCGTGCAGCGCGGAGTTGAGCTCGACGCCCGCGAGACCGAGGCGCGCAAGCGCGAGGAACAGGTTGAACAGATCGAGAAGGATCAATCCGCGCAGCGGGAGCACCTGGAAGCCCGCGAGAACAAGGTTACCCAAGACGAGGAGTTCTACCAGAAGCGCCTCGCGCAGACCAATGAGAACCTTCGCAAAAAGGAGGAGAAGATGGCGGAGGAGTCTGCGACGAAGGAGAAGCTCTTTCGCGACAACTGCAGGAAAGATTTCGCGGAGAAGGTCAAGAAGCAAGAGGATCGCTTCATGAAGAGACGCAACGAGCTTGAGGCTCGCATCAGGGATCTTGAGGCCCAGAAGAAGCGATTCGACTCTCGCCTCCAGGCTGCCGCGGAGGCCCGGAGCGCGCGGAGCAGAACCTTGCCTCCTTGATGGCTGACATGAAGGAGTTGACCGCTCAGGTGGGCCCTGTCGTGGAGCGTGCTGAGGAGGCTGAGCATCACGTGCAGGCGGCACAGGTCTTGACGCAGCAGCGGGAGCGCATGTTCAAGTCCTTGGTGGCTCGGGGGAACTCCCTTGCGGCGACCTGGGAGTGGACGCCCCTGCGGTTCCCGTCCATGGGAATGCCGATGCTGCGGCGTACCTCGCCTACTTCGACCAGCTCTTCTCCGCGCTCGAGGGCCCTGTGGCGGAGATGGCGACGTTGTCGATGAAGAGTGCCGCAAGCTCTGACGGTGGCGATCGACCGCGTCTTCGCCAACCTCCAGCGTCTTTACCCCAGCTTCGACTTCGAGTCGGTGACCGAGCCTGTCGAGGCGGACCAAGCTCAGGACCTCTCCAACTTGGTTCGGGAGGAGGTCAACGATTACGTCGACCGCTTCAAGAGGGTCGAGACGGAGCAGGCCGCTGAGGAGGAGGAAGGCGCTGAAGAGAGCTGAAGAGGAGGCTGAGGAGGATCATGACGGCGATGCCCCTGCCTAGGCCGCTCCTGCAACAAGACGCGCTTGAGCGCAATTATCTTTGTTTTAAGACTTGTTTTAATCCATTCTGGCTTGTAAGACACTTTGATCGTACGCTATGTGTGTGTGCCCTCGATGGGCCTTTTATCCCTGTTCCATGTCTTTCTTCGCTCTACGTCGTCAGGACCCATCTCTTTGCGCTATGACACCGCCGCTGCGGTATGCCGGAGCGTGACTCGGCAAGGCCGGGGGGTGTTTAAGGCTTGGAGAGGTAAGGGCTCTCGAGTCGCGGTGCTCGAGGGCCCCCTTTGACGCACAAGCAGTCCATGGAGTGTGAGAGAGAAAAAACCCGCTCGAGGGACGACAGGTGCTCGTGAGAGGGAGAAAAAACTCCTGAGGGGCGCGAGCGCTGGACTTAGCTTGCGAGACTTTGGCCTCGTAGAGGGCGTTGGTTTCCCTGATGGTGCGCTTCCCTCTGAGGTCGGAGCGTGGCTTCTCGACCTTGGGGGGACTCTTGTTCCCTGTATTGGTTAGAGAGGCAAACCCAAAGCAGTACATGGTAGTAAACACTCATGCGCGCTTATAGGCTTCCTCATGAGTATCTCGCGAGGAGAGTAAGTACCAAGGTCCTTTGGTGAGGTGGCGTGTTTGGGAGCAAGCCCATGGGCCAGAGCTCTTTGGGAGGTAACAGGCGTGAGAGCGTGCTCACGTGTTAGAGCTCGGATCCTTTGGATTTTGCGGTGCTGTTGGGGTGCTCTTGAGGCACAGTCACCGTACTCAGCCCCCGCTCGCGAGGTGCGCATGGGGAAGAATATGAGCGCGAAATGAACTAAGATGATGAAAAGTAAAAACTCACCACCAAAATATTACATAGCGGCGCCTCAGCGCAATGTTTCATTGAGAAACGAATTGGTTCATTACACTTGGTGTTACCAAGATAAAGTTTTCCATGTCGAGGCATGGGGACCACATTCAGTGGCTGAGACTCTTCACGGCCTGCGGCGGCACGTATCAGGAGAGCTCAGAGGGGCTGGCCCTCGGGAGGAGAAGCTTTTGTGAAGCTTGGAGGTGAAGTTGTGTGCTTCCCTCTAGAGACAAAAAATGTCTGGCGTGACTATGATCACGGGTAGAACTTGCGTAGATGCGCGATGTTCCATGGATTCTTGACCGGGATGCCGTCCTCCGTTTCGAGGCGTACCGCGCCAGGCCTGGCGATGTGTGAGACCCTGTAGGGGCCTTCCCACATGGCGAGAGCTTGTGGAGACCTTCCCTGGAGAGGATTCTCCTGAGGACGAGGTCGCCTGTCTCGAGAGTGCGCGGACGTATGTGGCGGCTGTGGTAGCGTCGCAGGTCTTGCTGGTACTTGGCTGCCCTGAGGGCGGCACGGCGGCGCAACCCGTCAAGGAGCAGCAGGTCGTCGCTGTGGAGGTCTGCTTGATCGTCCTCGTTGAAGGCAAGGACCCGTGCGGATCCATGCTTGATCTCTGTGGGGAGGACTGCTTCAGCTCCATACACGAGGGCAAATGGCGTCTCACCAGTGGGCTTCGTGGGGTTCGTGCGGATGGACCAGAGCACGGACGGGAGTTCGTCTATCCAGCCCTTGCCGTAGCCCTTCAGGCGATTGAAGCTTCTTGTCTTGAGGCCCTTGAGGACCTCAGCATTTGCTCGCTCGGCTTGGCCGTTGCTCTGTGGGTGAGCCACCGAGGCGAAGCAGAGCTTGGTGCCGAGGCTCTCGCAGTAGGCCCTGAAGATGCCGCTGGTGAATTGTGAGCCATTGTCGGTGATGATGCGATTTGGCACACCAAAACGGCAGACCAGGCCTCTGATGAATTTTACTGCTGCCCTGGCCGGTATGCTGCGCACTGCTTCAACCTCTGCCCACTTGGTGAACTTGTCGACTGCCACGAAGAGGAAGCGGTAGCCCCCTTGCGATCTCGGGAAGGGTCCCAAGATGTCTAGCCCCCAGACCGCGAAAGGCCACGAGAGCGGGATGGTTTGGAGTCCCAGTGCAGGCTGATGGACTTGCTTGGCGTGGAATTGGCACGCATCGCAAGACTGGACGATGGTGGTGGCATCTTGAAGCACTTGGGGCCAGTAGAAACCGCTCCTGAAGACCTTGCCTGCCAGGGTGCGTGCAGAGGAATGGTGGCCACACTCTCCACTGTGAATGTCTCTGATCAGCATGCGGCCTTCCTCGGGGGGGACGCACTTGAGTGCAATTCCATTTGGGCGCTTGCGGTACAGGTCTCCCTCGAGGATGTAGTATGACTTGGCTTGTCGAGCCACTCGTTCCGCCTCCGCGTCTTCTTCAGGAGGACTCCCTTCAGCAGGTAGTCTTTGAGTTCGTCAACCCAGCCTGTCTCTTGATGCACCATAGCCAGCAGCAGACGCTCCCCTGAGGATGGACCGCAGTTGGGTGCCCCACCTACAGGAGGTGGTGGGAGTACTTCGTCTGTGCTTGTGGCTGCTGCTTCTTGTGGCTGCTTTATGGACGCCTTGGAGAGTCTCTCTTCAAAGACGCCGGCCGGCTGGGCCTGCCTTCGTGATGCTCGCTTGGCGATGTCATCTGCCTCCTGGTTCTCCTTTCGCGGGATGTGCATGAGCTCCATGCCCTGAAGTGCTTCTCGAGCTTGCGGACCTCTTCAAGGTAGGCGGCCATGTGGTCGTCTTTAGGCGTGTAGCTCTTGTTGGAGAAGTTAACCAGGAGCTGGGAATCACCCTTTATGAGTAAGTGCTTGACGCCAAGGGCGATTGCGGCTCTGAGCCCGGCGAGGAGGCCTCGTACTCGGCGATGTTGTTGGAGATCTTGTCTATTGTGAAGCACAGCTGGATGGCGTAGTAGAGCTTGTCACCTTTTGGTGAGGTCAGACAACGCCAGCCCCACCATTGCGGCAGGCGAAAGCTCCATCGAAGTGCATGGTCCAGTGGCTTGGCATTGTATCTCCGATGACGCGGTTTCTTCTTCGCGAGGCTCTTCAGGAGTTGGGTCTGTCCACTCGGCGACGAAATCCGCCAGCGCTCTCCCTTTTATGACTCTTGTGGTGTCGAAGCGCAAGTTGAATGGTTGCAGCTCAATGTTCCATCCTGCGACGCGGTCAGTGGCGTTGGGGTTGCGCAGGATCTGCTCCAGGGGGAAGGACGTGACCACCGTGATGGGGTGGCCCTGGAAGTAGTGGCGCAGCTTCCTGGAGGCGATGAGGAGCGCGAGGAGGAGCTTCTGCTGCACTGGGTACCGCTCGCGAGCATCTCGCAGTACAGTACTGACGAAGTAGACTGGATGCTCGACGAGGGTCGTTGATGGTGCGGCAGCGTCGGCTCCCTCGAGAGGCTCCTCAGGACCTTTGGCGAGGTTTGCCTGTGGAGGAGCCTCGGCAGGGGTGCTCGTGGTGGACTCGACTTGAGGCTGTGGGTCTGGCACTGGGTCTGGAGAGACTGTTCCCTCGTCGGGAGGTTCTGGACTTGGTGTGGCAGTGCTTTTCTTGGGGAGAACTGGCTCTTCTCTTTCCACCACCAGGACGGCGCTTGCAGTTTGTGGAGTGGCTGCTAGGTACAGCTTCAGATGCTCGCCTGCCCTGGGGGCTACCATGACTGGTGAGCTAGCCAAGTATTTCTTCAAGTCCTCAAATGCTTTGTCGGCCTCTGGAGTCCACTTGAAGGTGCCGGATTTCTTCATGATCTTGAAAAATGGCAAGGCTCTCTCGCCGAACTTGGAGATGAAGCGGCCTAAGCTGGCCATGCATCCTGCTAGGCGCTGCATGTCCTTGAGGCGGCGAGGTGGCTGCATGTCTTCTATAGCCTTGATCTTGTCAGGGTTTGCTTCTATGCCGCGGTGGGACACGAGGAACCCGAGGAGCTTGCCTGAAGGCACCCCGAAGACGCACTTGGCGGGGTTTAACTTGATGTTCACCTTGCGCAGGCTGGCAAAGGTTTCCTCGAGATCCTTCAAGAGAGTGTCTCCCTCGCGAGACTTGACCACGATGTCGTCGACATAAGCTTCTGCATTTCTTCCCATCTGAGCCCCCAAGGCGATCCTCATGAGCCTCTGGAAGGTGGCGCCGGCATTTTCAGGCCAAAGGGCATGCAAGGGGTGAGAAATGCTGTTTTCTCCTCGTCTTCCTTGGCCATTTTGATCTGGTGGTAGCCTGAGAAGGCATCCAGGAAACAGAGGAGATCACAGCCGGCGGTGGAGTCCACAATCTGGTCTATCCTTGGCATGGGGTATGGATCCTTGGGGCAGGCCTTGTTTACGTCTGTGTAGTCGATGCAGAGCCGGCCTCCTCCATTGGGTTTTGGGACAACCACACCGTTGGAGAGCCAAGTGGGGTGGGCAACTTCTCGAATGATGTCTGCTGCTTTCAGCTTCTCTACTTCTTTGATGATGAACGCTTGCTTCTCGGGGGCTTGTTTCCGCGCTTTCTGCTTTACAGGGCGTGCGTCTGGACACACGGCTAAGTGGTGCTCGATCACCTCCCTTGGTACACCGGACATTTCTGACGGAGTCCATGCGAACATGTCAGAATTTGCCCGAAGGAAGGCGACGAGCGCGCTTTCCTATTTGGGAGGCAAGCCAGCGCCTATGGTGACGCTAGCCCCCGAGCCCTCAGCCCCCGAGCCGCTGGTGCTCAGCGACACCTTCTTTGTAGATGCTTGCTCTTGAGTGAACAGCTGTTCTTCTTCTTGGGCCTCTCGAGAGGCTCCATGTCCTCGTCAGCGGGGAATGCCATGGCAGCGGCCTTGTAGGCGATCTCGACAGCGCGCGTGGCGTCCTGTACGTGACCACGTATGGTGATGGTGCCACCGCTGCCAGGGATCTTGACCATGTTGTAGGCGTGGTGCGTGACGGCCATGAACTTCGCGAGGGCGGGGTAGCCGAGGATGGCGTTGTAGGGCAGGCCAATGTGCGCGACGTCGAAGTCAATTAGCTCGGTGCGGTAGTTCTCCTGCGTGCCAAAGGTGACCGCGAGCCTCACTTGCCCCAGAGGCGAGATTGAGCCGCTGGTGACCCCGGTGAAGGGCCTGGAGGGCATGAGCCACTCGTAGGGCACTTGAAGCGTCTCGAAGGTCTCGACAGAGATGACGTTCAGGCCTGCACCCCCATCAATGAGCGTCTTGCCGACGGCGATGTTGTTGATGGTGGGGGTGCACACCAACGGGAGGGTGCCCACAGTCTTGGTAGACTTGGGGTGATCTTTGGCGTCGAAGGCGATGGTGTACTGGGACCACTTGAGGGGGCGGGACGTCTCGACCCCGGGAAGCGCTGCGTTGAGCTCGCGAGCGAACTGCTTGAACTGGTTGTTCGACTTGGGCGCTGGGATCCGCCGAGGATGCATGCCATGGCACCCTTGGGGCCTGGTAGCCTCCAGGCTCTTCGTCGGGAGATTGTTGTTTTTCTCGGCGGCATTCGCCTGAGTTCCCTGGGCCTCTGGAAGTTGCCCTTGCGTCCACCTTTGCGGTAACCACGGCCTCTGCCGCGGCCACCGCTGCCTTCTTCTTGCTCACGCTTCTTGCTCAGCTGCTTGAGGTCATAGCAGTTCTCCGTCGCATGGCCGCGCCTGTTGTGGTAGATGCAGAACGGGCGGTTGTCCACCTTTTTCTCGCCAGCCTCTGGGAGTCCTCGCGAACATGCTTGGCGTCGGGTTCAGCTGCCAGGACTGCGGTAGGCTTGCGCTTTATCTCGTCACGCCTCTTCTGGGTCTTGGATCCCTCGACAGGGTCGTCTGTCGAGCCCACCTTGACGAAGAGGAGCCCTTCTTCTGCCTTGGCGCACTTGTCTGCGATGTCGAAGAGCTTCACCACGGAGGAGAGGGTATCATGGATGCCGAGCTTCTCGAGCATCCTGTGGTTGGTGACGCCCTCTCTGAAGGCCGCAATGACGTGCGAGTCCGGGATGTTCGGGATTTTGTTGCGGACTTGGCTGAAGCGCTGGATGTACCTGCGGAGGGTCTCGCCAGGCTTCTGGCGCACAGCTCGCAGGTCGTTGTAGGTGAGGGCGCGCTCGTACGTGCCCTTGAAGTTTGCAACGAACTGCTGGCAGAGCTCCTCCCACGAGTCAATGGAATCCTCGGGAAGGTTCAGGAGCCACGACAAGGCGGAATCCTTGAGAGCGTGGGAGAACCAGTTGGCCATGACCTTGTCGTCTCCCCCCGCAGCTTGGATGGAGGTGGTGTAGAGCTGCAAGAACTCGATGGGGTTGTTCGTGCCGTCGTAGCCCTTGGGTAGGTCAGGCCTGAACTTCTGTGGCCAGACGACGCGACGCAGGTTGCGGGTGAAGGCCGCGCATCCTGTGGCGTACGAGGCGATGCCACCCTGAAGAGCACGGCGGTTCTGTCGCCCTGCTTGGCCGATTTCCTCGACGATGCGCTTCTGGAGGTCCTTCTGGCGCTCCATTTCCACCCGCGCGTCTGGGGGTGTCCGCTGCACGATTTGGCAATCGCGCGGCGAAGACGCGTGGGATGCGGCCTTGTGCGCCGCAGCTGGAGGCGGACCTGGCGGAGGCGGCGGCGGAGGTGCGCCATGCGCCCCGCGCGTCCGGAGTTGTGGTGCACCAGAGAGCGCGACGCCGCGGAGCTGCGCGCGGTGCCGCCGCATGTCGACGAGGTGCTGGAGGCGGCCGAGCCAGTTGTCGTGCGCCTCGGCGTGGGGCGGTAGCGGAAGAGCTCCGCGGCCATGAGCAGCGCGGTGTTTGGGCTGGGCGCTGGACGCCCAAGAGTGGAGGCGCTGTGGCGCTGGGACGGATGCGAGGACTCAGCGTCCTCGCCGTGCCCGTGGTCGACGTCTTCGTCGAAGCGGTCGTCGTGGTGGCCGTCGTCGTCCTCGGGGTGCTCCACACGCGGTTCAGCGGTGTTGCGCCCCGTGGCGCGGCTGGCACGGGGACGGCCGCGAGGGTTGGTGGTGTTGGCAGCGGGCTCGGTGGTGCCCTGCCTGACGCCCGCCGGGTGGCGCGAGCTGCGCGAGTGTCCGCCATGGTGCAGAGGTCGGTGAAGGTTGAAGACGCGCCTCAGCCCCCTACCTGGCGCGCCAATTGTCGGAGAATGACTCCCACGAAACAGGGATAGTCAAGCTCACGAAGAGAGTTCGTGTAAGGGGCTGAACACGTTGGTCAAACAACCCTCAACCTGCACGGCGACGGTGCTCGTCGAGCAAGTGGAGGGACATCACGACAGAGATGAACACCAGCCCGTACCCAGGTTCACGGCCCTCGTGTGGAGGTAACACCGCTACTCCTGCTTGTCTGTATTGCACTGCTTGTAGAGGTTACAGTACAATGAGCTTGCCGAGGGCTCTCTTTTGGCAATGGTACACAGGAAGGGAAGCTGTGGTCTTCTTCTTCCTTGCGCGTAAGTGGCTAGCTGGAATGAGAATGCGATCCTTTGCTACGGTGCTGCTCCTCCTCCTTTTATAGGCGCCCCGGCTTCCTCCCTGCGCTTGCGCTACGGAAGGGCTATCACGTGGCGCAGAAGGTGGAGCGTGGTGCACCGCAGCCCGCTGTCCATGGACGCGGTCCATGGGCGTAAAGCTGATGCCTGTGGCAGAGTAACCACCGTCCATGCAGGACGGCCAGCTGGGGCCGCAGAGGAACGTGGGGGTGCCCACGGTGACGTTGGCCGTGGAGCGTAGCGCCGGCCGGTCCCCTTATCACCAAAGAGGAAATCCTTGTAGTCCGGTGCGGATGGCGCAGCTTTGTTGACCCTTTAATCACCAAAATGGCAACTGCGGCGTCGTCGTCACCGCGCGCAGAGGCGCGCGTCACTCTGCGGCCGCTGCAGAGCCCATGTGCGCTCTGCAGAGGTTGCTTTGCAGCGAAGCGATCCCACGAGGGCTTGGATGCCCTGTAGAGGATTCGGCGTTGACCTCTTCAGGGGAGATTACCTTGAAGAGGGGGCAGCTGTGAAGAGGGCCTCCGCAGGCCTCTGCTGCCTCCAAAGCCCTCGCGAGGCAATTAGCCTCGCGAGGCTCTCCAAGCCGTAGTCTTGGTCCTTAGCGAAAATCGGCCATCAAGTGTCGAGGGCTGTGGAGGACAGGCCCAGCACACCCTGGTTCTCACTGGGCCGACAGTGTGGTTCCGAATCCAGAATGGTAAGATTGACCACAAATCCAGTAGCTCCCTTATCCAACAGTTTGTGACATTCCTTAGGGGATATGATGTAATTTTCCTTTGGTACCATGTGATCAACGAATGTGTGAGGTTGATCTTTGTCATGTATTGTGATCTGTCTGTCAATGAAATCGAAGAGGACTGGGTTGTATTGTGCCAACCAGTTGACTCCCAAAATAATTTATGTTCCTTGTAACTGAAGAACCCTGAAATCAGTTCAAAATTCTTTGTTCTGGATGGTAAATGGACAGTCATTGACAATGTAACTTGTTGAGAGTTCACCACCTCCTGCAACTTTCACTGTTCTACAAGATGTAGCTATCAGGTTCAACTTGTGTTTCAAGGCAAAGTATTGGGCGATGAATGTGTTTGTGCTGCCCGTGTCCACCAATGCAACTGCCGTGTGTCCCATAATGTTGAGGACTATGGATATGGTCGATGGCCCCGGCATCCCCTTGAATGCTTCTGCTGAAATGCTCATTACTTTGCCAGCAGTGGGTTTTGCTTCAGTAGATGGAAGTACTGTTGGTGGAACTTGTTTAGGAGGTTCAACTTTTGCATCCTCAGTTGGTGTCTGTTCGATCACACATAGGGCATCTTCAAATTCATCGTCGGAGTGGCCCTGCATCTCAAGAGCATTCATTGCTTTTTGTATTAGCGAGCATTTGTGACCATAAAACCAAACATCTGCACAATACCAGCACTTGTGTGGTTCTCGGGATCTTTCTGTTGGTTTTTGCTTGTCACGTCAGCTGCTTGTTCTTGCTTGTATGTTGTTGAAAACAGGAGCTGGTGTGAGCGGCCTCATTGGTGTAGACGCCACCACTATTTGCTTGTTGTTGGACAGATAAGAATGCTCATGTTGTCGTTCGTACCAATACGCATTGAGTAGATTGTCAGGTTTCTGTATCTTAACCAGATGCTTGATATTGTCCTTTAGGCCACTAATGAATCTGTCCAGGAAGAAGGATGCAGTCAGGTAAGGGCGTTCTTGCTTGATGATGTCCATCCAATCTTCAAAGCTATCGATATATCCATTGATAGTGTTAGTCTGATGGAGATGTTGCAGCTGTTCCATTGTATCTGACTGAACTAGTCTGGAAATCGTTGTGTCAGCAATGCACAAAGTTTGCTCCATGTCACATGTGGGAGGTCAGATTGGCATGTGTGTAGCCAAGTTTTGGCTTTGCCTCGAATGTGTGCCATGCCCCATTTTGCTTGCTGATCCACTGGAATGTCAGCTAAGTCGAAGATGCTTTCACACTGGTGACGCCAAGCCGTAGGATTTTCTCCGCTAAAGATGGGTAGCTCCACATGTGGGGTTCGTATATGGGGTTCGGAGTAGTGGTGGTGGGTGTGTAGGAGGTGTTGGAGGAGGCGTAGGTTGTGTTGGAGTGGTGTATGGCTGGGCTGGGTTGGTGTTTTGGTGTTGTGGGATCTGGTTTGGGTTGTAGTAAGACAGTGGTAGGTATGTTGGCTGAGGATATGGGTAAAAGGGCTGAGCTTGTGGGTAATATGGCGCATGGAATGGAGGGAATTGTTGTTGCTGCGGTTGATACATATGAGGAGAAGATGTTGGGTTGCTGGTTTGGTAGAATTGGGATGGGTGTTGCTGGGTGGTTGTAGGAGGCTGCGTAGCCATGGTATATGTGGGAGGTGGGAGGGAAACGTTATGTCGAACAGTTTGTGAGCTCGAAGGGTAGTAAGGGTGAGGAAGCTGATCCAGGGTCAAGTTCCCGAATTGCAAGGGCCTTTGGATTGTGGCGGAGGTGGACGATGGTGTTTGACCCTCGATGATGGGTGATAGATCATGCGACGGTGGCGGTGGCGTCTCAAAGGTACGACCTTGACCCTGAACACCGATGCCCTAGGCGTTCCCCGTCTGTGCACCTGGCAAGGACAAACCCGAGAGGAGCTGGGAGATCTTGCTGATCTCACCTTGGAGCGAGTCGAACGAGGCTTGCAGGTCGCGTGCTGCTCGTCCAGGCGCCTGTTGAGGTTGAGCGCCTCACGAGGAAGGCGGTCACGGATGGCGTCCTCCATGCGAGCCTGAGTCTCGGCCGCCGCGAGTAGGTGGGCGTCCTCCGCGGCTTGATCCATGCGGTCCTGCGATCTTGTCCGGATGATGCTGGCAGGCATCACTCGCTGGATTTAGAAGGTGGAAGGAGGGATTTTACGACCGGATCCAGAGAAGATCGGTAACCTCAAATCGCCGCCGGAAGGGGTGGGAGGGAGGGGGTAGAAGGCTAGAACGTGAGTGCTCTGATACCACTTTGTCAGGACTACGGTTAGCCCGCTGAGGATAGGTAGTAGAATTCAACAGGAAAATTAAGATAATAAAGGGAAAGTGCTGAAATTGGGAAGAAGAGGAAGAACGATATAGGCAAAATTAGGGTTTTGTGATAGCTTGGCCTCCCCGCCACCCACGCGCTCCTTTTGTATCGAAAGGAAGGCGCCCAAGCGTACAAGATTACATTAAGTTCCCTAAGCAGGGTTTTACAGAGTTTAAGCCAGAGAGTCGGATAGCCGTCGGATGCAACGCGAAACGGTATCACGTGATCTGGACCGTTGAGCGTTGTCTTCACCAGTTCTTCTGAATCTTCTGAATTCGCTGCAGTGTAGTTTTCGTCAGAGTAGTATCCCGACACTGCTGCACCGTGCCGCCACTCCCTCCACCACGCCTCCTATCCCTGCAGGATCGGCCGCTCCAAAACACCGGCAGCCCGTGGGCATGGCCCGCAGCGAGAGCGGCAGAGCAGGGGCGACCATTCACCGTCGACGGCCAGACCAGGCTCCTGGCAGTGCAGAGGACATGGGGAGGCGGCACACGGATCCACCCTTATCAAATCGATCTAGGGTTTCTGACTCCGACCCGGCCCCCGGCTTGCCCCTCCGTCGTCGGCCATGGTGCGCCACCGGAGAAGGTCTCCGCCGCCACCCCGACACAGGGACACCGCCCTGGTCGCTGCGCATCAACGTGCTGGCCGTCGCCGCCTCAACAGCTCCAACGGCCATCTCCGACGCTTACCAACCCAGACCTCCTTCGGCGGCTGGGCCCACCGCCACCACGGCGAGGGCCGGCGGCTGCGGCGGCGAGGGAGCCGGCGGTGGTGGTCTTTCTCTGGAGGCGCCGAGTCACCGCCCTGGTCGCCCTGGCGGCTTCTAACAAAAGTAGCAGGATTAAATCGGAAGCGATGAAATGACCTTTACTTTCGGCTATACGCCTTATGTTTTGTAAACTACTTCGTTAGCTCCATTTCACGTATAAAACTTTTTATTTGTCACGTTCTGCTCGACGCTAATTGAAATATGGTTGGACTTAAAGTGAGTTATATGATGACTGCCATCCAACCTATATTTACAAAAGTTCGATCTCCGCGACACCAAAAATGGAGGCCCAAAGTGGCACTGGTAGCATGCAGTCTTAAGCCTTGGCTTGGGAGCAAGTTTAAAGACTTGGGAGTTGCTTGATGGAAGAATTATTGCTGAAGCAGTTGACAACGTACCCAGCTGCCCCCTGCTCCACCTCACCGTGTTCTCTGCTCCAAACCACTCTTCTTCCCTTGCATAGTTGCATCCTCCTACTATATAAAGCACCCATTGTTCACTTCATCTCACCACCCACAGCAAGCTAGAGAAGCAAGAGGGAAACATACCTGCCTCGGTTCTCTTCTCAACGCAGTGCAGGGCAAAGTAGTCTTGCCTTAGGTCGACAATCCATGGCGACTTCCATGGGTTGCCTGGTGGTGCTCTGCCTCGTGTCCCCCCTCCTCCTCGCCGGCGCCGTCCGCGGCAACCCGTGGTACGGCGGTGGCCTCTTCCCGCAGTTCTACGACCATTCGTGCCCCAAGGCGAAGGACATCGTGCAGTCCATCGTGGCGCAGGCCGTCGCCAGGGAGACCAGGATGGCGGCGTCCCTCGTCAGGCTGCATTTCCATGACTGCTTCGTCAAGGTATTTTGGCTCACTCTTCTACAGTATATCCCTTACATGTTTCAGACAGAGCTATATGTATGTATGTGATGATACTTTACTGAACATACTCCTTGCATTCATTATACCTTAAAAGTTTGTGTTTATGTTCAACACGATAAGATGAGCATTTTATTTGTTAAGTTTAATTAGCTTTTTGAAAACATTTTGCATCTTGATATTGGAAAAAGTTATCCTCCGCAGCATGGAAGAATCGGAAGGTTTTAGCCTAACTGTTTACGGGTGATAACCTATTTTGCACATCTTGCACATCTGAGAAGTTACTGGTAGTACTACTTTTCTGTCTGATTGGCATGGTCGAGTCCGTACTCCATACCATCACTATAGGAATGGCCACCTGTGCCGACGGCCGTAGCCCGTCGGCAAAGGTAGCAATGCCGTCGGCACACACCTATGCCGACGGCCACCGTCGGCACAGGATGGTCGGCATAGGGCCTTGTAGGCACAGGCCACCTAGCCGTCGGCACAGCTATACACCGTCGGCACAGCTTTTGCCGACGGCCAGAAACGCACCGTCGGCACAGCGTTGCCACATGGAGGCAGCTCGGCGCTCCAGGGAGGGCTCCATATATCATCAAGCAAAATGCTATATCATCAAGTAGATACACACATAGGACCATCATCAAGTAGATACATACATAGCTAGATGTCTACACGCCCAAAGCCCTACATCTATTGCGGCGACGGCGACGGGGTGAACCCCATATCTCCCCGGCTGATAATAGGTGAGCGTCGGATCGGCGCAGCAGAAGCACCGGAAGAAAGCGAAGCACCGGGAGAAGCTGAAGCACCGGGAGAAGGACCACCGGTATGTAACGGTGTGATGCCAGGCAAACCCGTCGAGGAACTAGGAGAAGCACAAGGATCAATGTGTGGGTTCTCCGACGAGCATCCCGTTTCCTACATGTTTGAGCAAGAGTTAGCAACTGCGAGGCAAAGGAAAACAGTAACCAGTGGTTTGGGATCAAACTTACCGGGGTACTTTTGTAGTAGGAGAGAGCGAACACGTCCCTCGATGGCATCCGTGGAGTCGTACCCGGCTCCGGAGGCTCGTCCATAGGAGGGGCTACCCGCACTCCAGTGGTGAAAAAGTTCAGCACCGACTGCAAGATAGTTTAGATGTCAGGTGTTGCAAAAATAAAGGTTCAAACTAGGGAAGTGGGACTTGTCATATTTGACAAAATTAAAGGTTCAAACTTACAGCTCGGAACAACTTTTGATACTCGGTCCAAGGCTTATTCATCTCCTCCCACTTGGCAAAGGCCACCTCATACTCCGCATGAACGGCAGTGTAGGCTTCCTCAAAATCGGGCTACAATTTCGAAAAGAATGAATCTCGTCAACTTAGCCATGCAAGAACGAATGTCGGAAAGAGGATGCAAAAAAACTTACATCGATGGGAGTGGATCGACGAGGCTGTGGACGAGGCGGGATCAGTGGGCTGTTGTCAGGGAGAGTAGCTTTTGTCTGCGTGAAGGTCATGGCAGGCCTAACCACCTTATTAAGAGTGCGATTACGGCCATGCGGCCTTCCGTGCCCCCAGAGGACCACCACCCTGCATCGCGAAAAGAATTGTTATTCATACCAAGTAGAAACATGCGGTGAAAATAAATGCACGTTGTTCCATGTATATATATACCGACCTCTCGTCGACCTCCTCGCTCAAGGGGTCATCCACCTCCAGGTGAAAACCCTGGAACGTCGTGCAGTAGCTGTCCACGGCCTCCTCGGTTCTGCCGTAGTACTCAGGAACCTGTGGCTGAGGCTTCGATGGACTGGGCTTCTTTTGCCTCATCTTCTTCCACGCACCGATGTGGGAGCTTACCGTCCCAGTATCGGCGTCCTGCATCATGAAAAGAAATGTTATTCGTACCAAGTAGAAACATGCGGTAAAAATAAATGCACGTCGTTCCATGTATATATATACCATCTTATCCTTAAAGAGGAAGTGGTTGCGGTTTCCCGCACTGTGTGTTGCCTCGGAGCCTCGGTTTGCCTTATTCCGCTGGCTCACGACACCGAAATCCGCGTCTTCCCCGACCCACCTCCTAACCAACGCATGCCATGCGTCTTCATTGCCGTCGGCCCAGTCGGGCATAACCTGAAAATGCAATTCAAGAAGAGCTAAATGCAATGGCAACTTAGCAGCAATATAGAATTTCATTGACAATTTACTTACCGAAATGTACTCCTCCTTTGTCATCTCCGCTGCATTCTTGGCATTATCCGCCTTCTTGGCCCTCTTGCCCGTCTTCTCATACGTAAAGTCATTGGCGGATGTAAACTTTTGGTTGTAGAATTGCTGCCGTGTCAACCTCACACAATGAGCATGCAAAGTGCTATCCGCAGCTTGCTGGTCCAGCACACGATAAAACCGCTTCAACCATGCATAAAAAAATTGTGAGTCATGAGTTATCACGGTGGGGTCATTAACTATGAACGGAATTCGAAAAATATGTCTTACCCAAAAAGTGGTGATCACGGCGTGAGCAGTTGTCTCGAACGGTGGGAACGGTGTAGCCTCATAGTCCGCCCATTTCGTGGCTAACTTCAGCTCGTCGTCGGGCCCTGTAGTGTACAAGCCTGGCCAATATTTCCTAATCAGAGCTCCAAGCAAGCTCCCAGGAGTGCGTGGAATCTTAGGGCCTGTCCATGTCCATGAACTGCACAATAAGCAAACATTAGTACATATGCCAAATTGTTATGACCAAAATGAAATTTCATGTTCAAAATTACAAAACTAGTACACTTACTCAACGCCATGAGGCTCAATGAGGGTTTTCGCCTCCTCGGTCTTAGGCCAGTATTTTTCCTCGGGGACTCCTGCTTCGCCACGACTCTTCTTCCGCTTCGGCGCCGCCTCCACCTCGTCCTCCACCTCCAACTCCAGCTCCAGCTCCAGCTGGTTCTGGGAAGCCACGTCGCCTGAAGAGGAGGGCAACTCGGAATCCATGTCGCCAGAAGCGGAGGGTGGGTGCTCCACCTCGTCCTCCACCTCGCCCTCCACCTCGTCCTCCACCTTGCCGTCCACCTCGTCCTCCACCTCGTCCTACTCGTGCACCCTCGTCCGCGGCGTAACGCGAGGTGGTAGGTCGTCCACTCCGTGTAAGGTTAGACTTCTGTGCCTTCAGCGTACTAAGCAAGGTAGCTGCGCTTTCCTTGCCCTGGCTCATATTGTTCAATCAACTGCATTGAGAAAGAGAAAACAAGTAAGCATCAAGACATAATAAAATGTAGACACTAAGCATAAAGACATAATGCAATGAAGAAGCATGTCGAAAAATAAATACTAAAGAATAAAAGACATAATAACATGTAGATACCAAGCATAAAGACGTAATGCAATTAAGAAGCATGTTGGAAAATAATTACTAAGGCATAAAGACATTATAGACCGTCACCTATCCTCATCACTCTCCTCATCAGGGTGTCGGTTCTCATTCTCACTATCACTATAACTATCACGTGAGTAGTAGGGTGGAAGCTCATCGCCAGGCTCGTCATCGTCGTCATTTTCCGCATGAAACTTCGAGAGCACATCTATGTCCTTCAGATCCACCACTGACTCACCACGAGTGTGTGCATTGTTCTCGAGGTCCTCGAGACCACCTATTTGTAAGTCAAAGTGCCCGAAGTCCTCTTGCTCTTGATAGAAAATTCCCTCGTATGTTTTAGGGTCAATGTTGTTGTAATCGTCGTCGGAGGGCCTGGGTAGCTTACCATGTGGGGATACCCGGAACACGACTTCCCAGCCCTTGAGGTTCTCTTTCTGGAATGGGTAGGGCAAATAATAAACTTGCTTGGCTTGGTGAGCCACAATATAGACATCGGCTCCGGTATAGGTGGTTGAAGGCTTAACTTCAACTAACCCAATGGAAGGTTCTATTCTCTGTCCACCATGTGGTCCAGTGCATGGGTTGAACCAGTGGCACTTGAACACAACGAGCTTGAGTTCTATGTTTGTATGATTGAACGTCAGCTCGTATACGTTTTGTAACCTTCCGTAGTAATCTACGTAATTGGCTCCATCGGCTCCTCTGGATCCTTTGGTGAAGACCCCAGTATTTACAGTTTTTTCTCCAGGACGATTATTCTGGTGATACTCTGTATGGAAGCGGAACCCATTCACATCATACTTCTCATACTTCATGACGGTACGGTTAAATCCATGGGAAACACATCTCAGCTCATCTGTCATCTCAACGTTGGGATCAGCTCCCTACAAGTACGGTTCAAATTGTTTTGTGCATTAGTGTGGCACCCTGATCCAGATGATCGAGCCACCCCATATACCAGTCCCAGAAACACTGGATATATGACAACTTGATAAACAAAGGCATAACCAAATATATTCATATGGCATCGAGTTCGGACAAATACAATATTACAACACGGGGTGAGGCTCCAGCTCTTGCGCAACAGGCGCACACAACAGTATGTACATTATTTTTCTAACATCAAGCCTCTAGCGGAAGTCGTAGCGGAAACGTAGATAGTAGCGTGGCGACAGCGGGCTTTATTCCACAGGGTTCTGCCTGGAATACGGTTCCTAGTTCTCGTACAGCGGGTACTCGGCGACGGGTGCAGCAGGGTCTGGCCACATGAAAAGCCAGGTGAGTACATGGAATGTACTCGCAAGACATTAGCCCAAAAACAAACAAGGTCTACCTATATGGCATGGCATAAGTTCAGAAGGTAGCATGGCATCAGTTTGGGTTTAGAAGTGCGAGTCCAAGCTAAACGGTTGGACCTAACTTACCTACTTACCTTTGTAGGGAAATTTCGTGGTTGCTGGAATGAGATCACGTTTCTCATCCAACATCTAGGCTTTCAAGCCTCTAGCCAACTCTGGCTTAATTCTAGCCAACTCTGGCTGTCATTCCAGCCAACTCTGGCTATCATTTCCAGCCAACTCTGGCTTTAGGGTTGGGTTTCACATTCATTATTTCTCCATGTTCGACAGGACTGACTCATAGCGTGACTTGACCCAAACAACGTCCCATAACCCAGGGACAAGGCTAGACATCCAGATTTACACTCTCGAGAGGTTGCAACTTTTATCCACACGCTGAAGTCTAGGCTTGTACCGCCGGTACCGAAGTACTAGAACCAACCATGGCGGACAGCACAAACCCATACTTCCACAGTCGTTTACTCTACCAAGACACTCCCTGTATAGCCACCGACATAATTCTATGCCTTATGCAGAAGTGAATCCGGCACGTCCCCAACCCATGAGCGACGCCTAGCTCCGGAACCTTCGCAAGACTAGCCCCGACCAACTATGGTAACCAACTAGACTTGCCAAAAAGGTGGCATCAAAGGAGGCTGATAAAATACCCGGCCATGGTCCGCCCACACAGACGACGCATGGTTGTGCTGGTTGTGTTTGGTAAGTGGCACTATGTGACTCAATCTAGTCGAGGGAGGTGATTATCTTCTTAGTCATTTTGTTTGATTACAGACATCAACATTAACAAAGTAACACAAGGTAACCACATGATAATACCAGCAGTAAATAAGCATATCCGCCTGCATGTACCAAAGTCCAAGCATAGCAAAATAAAACGTCAACCGGAAGACTACGGCGGCGAACCCGCCGACCAGCGCCTTCTCGTTCGACAAAAATAAAAGAAACGTCAGCCGGATGACTGTGGCAGCGATTCCGCTGGCAAGCGCCTTCTCGTTTGACAAAATAAAAGAGACGTCAACCGGATGACTGTGGCAGCGATTCCGCTGGCAAGCGCCTTCTCGTTTGACAAAATAAAAGAAACGTCAACCGGATGACTGTGGCAGCGATTCCGCTGGCAAGCGCCATCGCGTTCGACAAAATAAAAGAAATGTCAACCGGATGACTGTGGCAGCGATTCCGCTGGCAAGCGCCATCTTGTTCGACAAAATAAAAGAAATGTCAACCGGATGACTGTGGCAGCAATTCCGCTGGCAAGCGCCATCTCGTTCGACAGAATAAAAGAATGTTGCGTTGATCCACAGATATAGATATATAAGTGCGGCAATATTAAAATGCAACATGGCATATGATATGCGACAACATTCAATTTTAAACAAGCAAGCAATTTTCTAAAGTTCGACCAAGCTTGAGATTAGATTAATGGCTTGCCTTCAGTAGTGGGGTATGGTTCGGGATTGACTTCAACTTCGTTGGGGAAGTTTGAATCTATTTAGAGGATAAACATGCATTAAAAACCGTCCCTAAGGTATCGAATAAACGACCAAGCAAACAAACTTCAAATGAAATTCTTTTGATGCCAAAAGACAGACATTTGAAAAACAACTTCATCAAAAAAAGATTCATATTTTTTTTTGATGATTTTTGAGAGAGATATGGGCTTTTAAAGTTCTGCCATTTATTAAAACAGAAAATAGAAAAACCCTAAAAGTTTAAAAAAAACTGACAGTGGGACCCACTAGCACTGTGCACGAAACGTTATTCTCTTTGGAAAAAGAAAAGACGTACTGTTCACCGGCGGCGAGCTCTCCGGCGATGGTTTCTGGCGGCTATGGGGCACGGGAGGCGAGGGAGAGGACGCGGGAGGGCTCGGGGAAGCGTTGCGAAGCTCGTCGGCGAACTTGCGCGTGCTGGGGAGGTCGGGGGTGAGCAGAGCTTGCACGGCCGCGGCTCCGGCGATCTGTCGACGATGGATTCGACGATTCCGGCCACGGCTTGCTCCGGCGATGATGGCTAGAGATTCGCCATGGTCTAGAGAGGCTGTGGGTGTGAGGAATTGAACTAGGGAGCTACTATGGGGGAGAAATCGAGCGGATTCCTTGCGGTGGTGGCGAGCTCAAATCCGGAGCTCCGGTGATCTACGGGTTCTGATACTGCGGTGGGGGGGCTTGAGAGCTCGAGGGAGGTGGGATGATGGCTTAGCGGTGTTGGGGAGGGCTATTTATAGCGAATTGGAGTGGTGCCAATTATCGGTGCTCCGGCGAGGGCGGCACTGCTCGCCATTGCTGTGCTGGGCGGTGCGTCGCGGCGCTGGTGGCTCCTTTGTGTGTCCTGGGGCATTAACGAGCTCCAGGAGGAAGAGGGGAGGCAAGGGGGGGCGGGGGGACGGCACGGTGGCGTCGACACCTGGCGGCGACTGTGGCATGCGGCGCGTCGCCGTGTGCGTGGAGGCTAGCTGCGGAGGGGTTGCCGGCGTCGTGGGGCGGCTGGAGGAGAGTGGGGGAGGTGGGGATGGCCGGGGAGCGGCTGGGGAGTGGCTGGGGGGCCGTGGCGTCGCCGGCGACACCTGGCGTGCTCTGTGCACGGGGAGGCTAGTGGTGATCAAGGTCAAGGGCATGCCGACACCGGCATTAGGCCATCTCTCGCGAACCACTGAACAAAATGAAGTGAGGTTTGGATCTTTGTGCGCCAAATTGAAAATGCAGCAACTTTCCTGACTAGTGTTTCCCCAAATTCTAAAGTTGGTCTATAGGAATTTTTAGAAAAACACTTCTGGTCAAAAGAGGAAATGTTGTTTTGGTGAAGCAAATGAAATGTAAAAGGGTTCATAAAATTCCCTGAGGTGTGTGTGTCCATTGTGGTTGTATCTAGGGCCTTGCCTCACAAGAAAGAAAATATTTGCTTTGCATTTTGAAAATAAAGATGAAAATAGGCAGAAACTAAAGTGGAGAGTTACTCCAAAATTTTGTAAACAAGGTATCAAATGTTTTTGTATATTTGGGCTATATATTGCCCAGGGGTCATCCCCTAATTTTTGCAGAATTTTTGGAAAGGTATATAGGGTACTTCCTTTGTAAAGTCACAATAAAGGGATTTTGGCAGTTAAAATAAAGGAAAATATAGAAATAATATTTTTGGGTGAAATGAGCCAGCAACAAGTTTGCCAAGTGGGAGAGAATTCAAAACATAAGATCCCAAACTTGGACAAGGTTTCGTAAATGGTCGAGAATTTTTAAAAGGGTTGCCAAACCGAGGGAAATTTTAATTCCAAATCACAAGAATGAGTTTTTGAAAGAAAAATTTTGAAAGGCCAAATTTCAGGATGTTACAGACCTTCCCCCCTTAAATTGAATCTCGCCCCCGAGATTCGGGTTGCTTGCTGACTAGGTATAATTCTTCGAGTTGAACGGGTGGGAAGCTCAAAAATTCTATAAAATCAGCGCGGTTCTGTACACGTACCAAGCGCTGCATTCGTGGCTTCGTAAGCTTCTTCGGCCGACATGTGGTGGACGCGGGCAACTTGAGGAGCCTTGACTGCACTGGCAGGGTGGTTGTTGTTGAAGTTGCTGTTGTTGCCGGGGTTGTTGTTGGGGGGACACTCCCTGATATAGTGTCCTGCCTTGCCACACTTGAAGCAGGCGTTCCCCCGTTTTGCGTCATCCGCAATGGGGCGCTGGTGGTAAAATTCTTCACGAGGGTATCCATCTTTCTTGGGCTGATTCCCAGTGGTCTGGGGTTTTGGGGTCGGGTTGCTGGGCTGCCAGGTACGGGGCTTGGAAGAAGTCCCTTCTTGGTGGTTCTTGCGGGGCTCAAACTTTCTCTTGTGGGAGTCGTAAATAGTACGGTGCTCCTTCTCTGAGATTAGCGCTGTGTTGATCATGGCCTGGAAATCTGGAAACTGCAGTACACTGAGCTGGTCTTGATTGCTTGGTGCATTCCCTGGAGAAATCTGTCCTTCTTCTTTTCTTCAGTGTTGGTGTCGGCGGGGGCATAACGGGCGAGATTGTTGAACTTGGTGAGGTACTCGCTGATAGACTGGTTACCTTGGGTGAGTGCCAAGAATTCTTGTTGCTTCATCTTTATGGGACTGGAGGGTATGTATGCCTTGCGGAAGGCTTCTTGAAATTCTGTCCAGGTTGCTGGGGGTCCATCTCCTCTTGCAGTCTTCTGGTTGTCCCACCAAACATTGGCAGGGCCTTCAAGATAGTGGGTGGAGAAGAGTACTTTGTCCAGCTCGTCAACGCGAGCAAGCTCTAGCTTCTTTTCCATGGTGCGGAGCCAATCATCGGCTTCAAGCGGGTCATCAGCAAAAGAGAACATGGGTGGCTGGGTGCGCTGGAAATCTTGTAGCTTGGAGTGACCTGGGCGTGGAGCATTTTGGGCTTGCATATAGGTTCCAAACTCTCTCATGATCTGTGTCAAGTGCTGGCTATGGCGCTCATCCATCATCATCATAATTTGACTCGGACTTGGTTCCTGAACTGGCGGTGGAGGAGGTGACTGAGGTGGCGCAGGATCTTCGCCAGCTTGTCGTGCGGAGCGACGAACTGGTGTTCCTTGACTACCACTTGCACCATCATTGGGCCTCATCCTGAACGGTTGAACGTGGGGGCGGGTACCATGAGCATTCACTTGGGGAAGTGTAACATCCAAGAAAAACCAAATGGAAACCAGGTTTGGCAACACATGGGAAAAGAGTGGCATCCAAGAAAACCAAATGTGACCAAGGGTTGGCAAAGACAACAAGCATTGTGTTATACAGCGGCTGGCGGGGTTACACAGTTCTAGCTACTCGCCAAGTTACACTGGATGCAGGATAAAAGATACAAGCTACACAATACATAAAGCGAGATACGAATCTACCACTACATTATTCGAGCGTACGATAAAGCGGAAAGGTAAGATACACTAGGCGATGCGATCTCTGAGCGTCTAGAACTCCATCTCGAGGGGCGTCGCTGGTGGAATGGTGTCGATGTCCTCCCTCGCGGTGCTGTAGTCGGGTGAAGCGCGGTCATCTCCGGAGTCTCCAGAGTGAGGGGGGTGTCGGCACGGACGCGACGATACCGAGTTCGTGCCCCGGAGGTACGAAAGGGGACGAAACGTGAGGAGTGGCGAGGGGTGCTGCTGGGAGCGCGAAAAGATGGCGGCGGGAAAAGGAGTGGGATCAAGTGCTCTCCGGATCTGGTCAAGGGAGCTACGGGCGAAGGTGAGAGAGCGAGATAGGTGGCGATAGGATCTAGCTCCAGCTGCTCGGGTCATCTCGGCCATAGCCACGTTGGCGCGAAGTGAGGCAAGCTGGGCAAGAGTAACGTGGAGATACTGGTGGAGAAGGTTGGTGTACTGAAGGAGAGCGGTGAGAGCTGAGCGGGGGTCACCTGGGCTGGGAAAAAGAACATCCCCATTTTCCAAGTCCAACCTCGGAAAATAGACGTAGCGGGTACTCTGCCTCATGACGGGGTCGTACGTGCGGAGGAAGATGATGGCATCTGCTGCAGCCTCCTGGATAGCTCGGGTCACCTGAGTAGTGACACCGGAAGTGATGTCGTGGACGATCTCGTTGGACACCGTTTCGGGGTGCAAGTGGATGGTGGCGGTAAACACGGTAGCGGACCCATTGAGACGGTGGTAGAACACGCGGTAGATCGGAGGAGGTGAGCTTGGGTAGAGGTGTTCCCAAACTTCACGGAGAAACTGCGGAAAACCGGGAACGTGCACGGCGGAAGTTTCTACGAAAAACTCGGTCGTCATCTGTATCAGGGACAGAAGCCAAAAAGGGTGAGCGTTAACGTTAAAACACAAACAAGTAGAGAAACAGTCAAAAAAGAGGCAACGTAAAAGTTCTATACTAAGTCGTCCGTAGAACTAGGGTATCCTACAGGCAGTTAGGCTCTGATACCAAGCTCTGTGGCACCCCGATCCAGATGATCGAGCCACCCCATATACCAGTCCCAGAAACACTGGATATATGACAACTTGATAAACAAAGGCATAACCAAATATATTCATATGGCATCGAGTTCGGACAAATACAATATTACAACACGGGGTGAGGCTCCAGCTCTTGCGCAACAGGCGCACACAACAGTATGTACATTATTTTTCTAACATCAAGCCTCTAGCGGAAGTCGTAGCGGAAACGTAGATAGTAGCGTGGTGACAGCGGGCTTTATTCCACAGGGTTCTGCCTGGAATACGGTTCCTAGTTCTCGTACAGCGGGTACTCGGCGACGGCTGCAGCAGGGTCTGGCCACATGAAAAGCCAGGTGAGTACATGGAATGTACTCGCAAGACATTAGCCCAAAAACAAACAAGGTCTACCTATATGGCATGGCATAAGTTCAGAAGGTAGCATGGCATCAGTTTGGGTTTAGAAGTGCGAGTCCAAGCTAAACGGTTGGACCTAACTTACCTACTTACCTTTGTAGGGAAATTTCGTGGTTGCTGGAATGAGATCACGTTTCTCATCCAACAACATCTAGGCTTTCAAGCCTCTAGCCAACTCTGGCTTAATTCTAGCCAACTATGGCTTTTACTCTAGCCAACTCTGGCTGTCATTCCAGCCAACTCTGGCTATCATTTCCAGCCAACTCTGGCTTTAGGGTTGGGTTTCACATTCATTATTTCTCCATGTTCGACAGGACTGACTCATAGCGTGACTTGACCCAAACAACGTCCCATAACCCAGGGACAAGGCTAGACATCCAGATTTACACTCTCGAGAGGTTGCAACTTTTATCCACACGCTGAAGTCTAGGCTTGTACCGCCGGTACCGAAGTACTAGAACCAACCATGGCGGACAGCACAAACCCATACTTCCACAGTCGTTTACTCTACCAAGACACTCCCTGTATAGCCACCGACATAATTCTATGCCTTATGCAGAAGTGAATCCGGCACGTCCCCAACCCATGAGCGACGCCTAGCTCCGGAACCTTCGCAAGACTAGCCCCGACCAACTATGGTAACCGACTAGACTTGCCAAAAAGGTGGCATCAAAGGAGGCTGATAAAATACCCGGCCATGGTCCGCCCACACAGACGACGCATGGTTGTGCTGGTTGTGTTTGGTAAGTGGCACTATGTGACTCAATCTAGTCGAGGGAGGTGATTATCTTCTTAGTCATTTTGTTTGATTACAGACATCAACATTAACAAAGTAACACAAGGTAACCACATGATAATACCAGCAGTAAATAAGCATATCCGCCTGCATGTACCAAAGTCCAAGCATAGCAAAATAAAACGTCAACCGGAAGACTACGGCGGCGAACCCGCCGACCAGCGCCTTCTCGTTCGACAAAAATAAAAGAAACGTCAGCCGGATGACTGTGGCAGCGATTCCGCTGGCAAGCGCCTTCTCGTTTGACAAAATAAAAGAGACGTCAACCGGATGACTGTGGCAGCGATTCCGCTGGCAAGCGCCTTCTCGTTTGACAAAATAAAAGAAACGTCAACCGGATGACTGTGGCAGCGATTCCGCTGGCAAGCGCCATCGCGTTCGACAAAATAAAAGAAATGTCAACCGGATGACTGTGGCAGCGATTCCGCTGGCAAGCGCCATCTTGTTCGACAAAATAAAAGAAATGTCAACCGGATGACTGTGGCAGCAATTCCGCTGGCAAGCGCCATCTCGTTCGACAGAATAAAAGAATGTTGCGTTGATCCACAGATATAGATATATAAGTGCGGCAATATTAAAATGCAACATGGCATATGATATGCGACAACATTCAATTTTAAACAAGCAAGCAATTTTCTAAAGTTCGACCAAGCTTGAGATTAGGTTAATGGCTTGCCTTCAGTAGTGGGGTATGGTTCGGGATTGACTTCAACTTCGTTGGGGAAGTTTGAATCTATTTAGAGGATAAACATGCATTAAAAACCGTCCCTAAGGTATCGAATAAACGACCAAGCAAACAAACTTCAAATGAAATTCTTTTGATGCCAAAAGACAGACATTTGAAAAACAACTTCATCAAAAAAAGATTCATATTTTTTTTGATGATTTTTGAGAGAGATATGGGCTTTTAAAGTTCTGCCATTTATTAAAACAGAAAATAGAAAAACCTTAAAAGTTTAAAAAAACTGACAGTGGGACCCACTAGCACTGTGCACGAAACGTTATTCTCTTTGGAAAAAGAAAAGACGTACTGTTCACCGGCGGCGAGCTCTCCGGCGATGGTTTCTGGCGGCTATGGGGCACGGGAGGCGAGGGAGAGGACGCGGGAGGGCTCGGGGAAGCGTTGCGAAGCTCGTCGGCGAACTTGCGCGTGCTGGGGAGGTCGGGGGTGAGCAGAGCTTGCACGGCCGCGGCTCCGGCGATCTGTCGATGATGGATTCGACGATTGCGGCCACGGCTTGCTCCGGCGATGATGGCTAGAGATTCGCCATGGTCTAGAGAGGCTGTGGGTGTGAGGAATTGAACTAGGGAGCTACTATGGGGGAGAAATTGAGCGGATTCCTTGCGGCGGTGGCGAGCTCAAATCCGGCGCTCCGGTGATCTACGGGTTCTGATACTGCGGTGGGGGAGGCTTGAGAGCTCGAGGGAGGTGGGATGATGGCTTAGCGGTGCTGGGGAGGGCTATTTATAGTGAATTCGAGTGGTGCCAATTATCGGTGCTCCGGCGAGGGCGGCACTGCTCGCCATTGCTGTGCTGGGCGGTGCGTCGCGGCGCTGGTGGCTCCTTTGTGTGTCCTGGTGCATTAACGAGCTCCAGGAGGAAGAGGGGAGGCAAGGGGGGCAGGGGGGGACGGCACGGTGGCGTCGACACCTGGCGGCGACTGTGGCGTGCGGCGCGTCGCCGTGTGCGTGGAGGCTAGCTGCGGAGGGGTTGCCGGCGTCGTGGGGCAGCTGGAGGAGAGTGGGGGAGGTGGGGATGGCCGGGGAGCGGCTGGGGAGTGGCTGGGGGGCCGTGGCATCGCCGGCGACACCTGGCGCGCTCTGTGCACGGGGAGGCTAGTGGTGATCAAGGTCAAGGGCATGCCGACACCGGCATTAGGCCATATCTCGCGAACCACTGAACCAAATGAAGTGAGGTTTGGATCTTTGCGCGCCAAATTGAAAATGCAGCAACTTTCCTGACTAGTGTTTCCCCAAATTCTAAAGTTGGTCTATAGGAATTTTTAGAAAAACACTTCTGGTCAAAAGAGGAAATGTTGTTTTGGTGAAGCAAATGAAATGTAAAAGGGTTCATAAAATTCCCTGAGGTGTGTGTGTCCATTGTGGTTGTATCTAGGGCCTTGCCTCACAAGAAAGAAAATATTTGCTTTGCATTTTGAAAATAAAGATGAAAATAGGCAGAAACTAAAGTGGGGAGTTACTCCAAAATTTTGTAAACAAGGTATCAAATGTTTTTGCATATTTGGGCTATATATTGCCCAGGGGTCATCCCCTAATTTTACAGAATTTTTGGAAAGGTATATAGGGTACTTCCTTCGTAAAGTCACAATAAAGGGATTTTGGCAGTTAAAATAAAGGAAAATATAGAAATAATATTTTTGGGTGAAATGAGCCAGCAACAAGTTTGCCAAGTGGGAGAGAATTCAAAACATAAGATCCCAAACATGGACAAGGTTTCGTAAATGGTCGAGAATTTTTAAAAGGGTTGCCAAATCGAGGGAAATTTTAATTCCAAATCACAAGAATGAGTTTTTGAAAGAAAATTTATGAAAGGCCAAATTTCAGGATGTTACAATTAGTTACGTGTAATAAGAGGGACAAGTCACATATTGCAAGGTAAGAGGGACACGTTAGAAATTACTTTTCCCATGAACCAAGACACAAAAATTTTTCCTCTGTGAGCACCCTCTTTCAGAAGAGTGTCCAGCTCCGCGGATCGGGATCCACCGTTCCCAACCAGTATTCATTTTGGAATTGTCTAAAAGGAAAAAATACGTATTAGACCGAAACTGAGTTACTAGTTGCAAAGTAATTTGTTCACCATTTACCTCATGAAATAGAGTACTTTCGTCATGTTTGTAAGCACATAGAGCATTATGCAATCCTTCTCTTCCTTGGTCAAGTTACATTTTTCACCGGCACCGGCCTTGCCACCGGGACATTGGAAGAGGAGGAGCTTGGGGTCATTCTTGGGCTCGTCGACATTGTACCGAGTGACCGGGTTATGCATAGTGGCAACTTCATCGGGAAAGTACGTTGTCACGGCTTCTGCCATCTCCTGGAGTATTGTTGCCTCAGCTATGCATGCTTCAACCCTAGCTTTGTTTCCAGTTATGTTTCGAATGTACTTAATTAAACTCTCTCTCAATACAAAACTGTCAACGAAACTGCACCGGTCCACCCAAGAGTGCCTCGTTCGCGAGATGCACAACGAGATGTGCCATCGGAACAAAGAAGCCTGGCGGAAAGATCATCTCTAACTTGCATAGCAACTCCGGCACTAGATCACGCAGGTTCGCAATAATCAGGGGACATATCTGTTTCGCACAGAGCGTGCGGAAGAAATGGCTCAACTCCGCAAGCACTCGCCAGATACTATCGGGGAGATACCCTCGAAGCATCACCGGCATCAACCGCTCAATCCATATGTGATAGTCGTGACTCTTGAGCCCAGTGACTTTTCCTGTAAGAATATTGACTCCATTACTTATATTGGAACAGTAACCATCAGGGAACATCAAGGCGACGTTTTTGAGCCACTTGAATGCCACCTTCTTTTGGATATTATCAAGGCAGTAGTCGGCATTTGGCTTAAACCAATTTTTTTGACGAGGGTTAGGAGGCTTCATGTGTAATCTCTCCCTATCACAGAGCTTCTGAACATCAACTCTAGCCTTCACATTGTCCTTTGTCTTCTTAGGAATGTTCAGGACTGTGTGAAAGATCATCTCTCCAACATTCTTTTCGGTGTGCATCACATCGATGTTATGGGGAAGTTCGAGGTCCTTGTAATACTCTAGTTGCGTTAAGCCTGCCACATGAGTCCAGTTTTGCGTTACACCATACCCCTCAAATTTTCGGATAGATCCCTCAGCAGGCACGAGAGCACGTAGCTCGGCATCAACAGTTGCACCATCGAACTTCGGTATCGCTTTTTCTTCACGCACAACTACGCCCTTCGTGAAGTTTTTTTGGCCTTCTCGATAAGGATGCCTTCTTTCGAGGAACTGTCGATGCTTGTCAAACGTGACATACTTGCGACCTGACTTTAGCCAAAGGAACTCAAGTTGGTTCCTGCACATTGGGCATGGCCATTTACCAGCTGTACACCATCTGCAGAATAGGGCATACCCGGGTAGGTCGTGCATAGAATAGTGGAACCAAATTTTCATCAATAAGTTTTTCTTTGATGTTCGGTCGTATGTCCACGTCCCATTGTGCCATGAGTGGTGCAAATCATCCACAAGCGGTTCCATGTAGACACTCAAATTCTTCCCCGGGTATTCGAGCCCTGGAATGATCAGCGACAGAAACATGTGCTTCCTTTGCATTAGTACCCCAGGAGGGAGATTGAGCGGAATAACAAACACGGGCCAGCAGCTGTACGACGCAGTCGACATCCCAAATGGATTGAACCCATCTGTTGTTATTGCAATTCTGACATTCCGAGCATCTGCTGAATTAAGGAGGTGTTTCAAGTCGAGGTTCTTCCATGCCTCACCATCAGATGAATGTCCCATCTTTTCCCGTCCTAACTCGTCGACGTATCTCTTCCCTTTCCTGTGCCAAGTCATTTGTTTGGCAGACTCCTCGGACATGAAAAGCCGTTGCATTCTTTTTATGAATGAGAGGTACCGAAGAACCTTCACAGGGGTTTTTCCCTGCGTCTTCCAACCATCAGGCAGCATTTTCTCCTCATACCTAGAGGCCCCACAAAGGCTACAGTACTTGTCATTCGCATATTGTTTCCGGAACAACAGGCATCCTTTTGGACAACAATCAATCTTTTCATAATCCATGCTGAGCGATCCCAATAGTTTCCTCGTCTCGTGCATGGATTTTGGCAGACAATGCCCTTTGGGCAACATGTTACCAGATGTTGTCAGATTAGCTTCAAAGCCTGCACGGGTGGTGGAGAACTGACACTTGTCACTTAGTAGTTGAGCTACGGCATCGAGTTGAGAAATGTTTGCACCCTCGTATAGAGGCTTCGTAGCCGAGGCCATCGTCTCATAGAAAGCCTTCGCGGTTGGCTCTGGTTCCCCCGGTTCATCCGGTGCCTCCGGTTCACCCGGTTCCTCCTGTTCCTCCTGTGGAGGTGGCGAATCCGGCATGTAAGCAGCATGGTGATCATCTAGCATGTTTCTCAACCCATCGTACTCATTGCCATCGATCCGCTGCCGCATCACCCCAACTCTGAGACGTTCGTACTGATCAAAGTCGACATGCGTGACGTAGTTGGGCGTATACCCATACAACCAAAGAGGTTTAGTCATATCTGCCTTTCCTTGACGGTCACGATTCTTGCAATGAGTGCAAGGGCACCTTCCATGAACTCCTGTTGCCTTTGAACCACGCCCTAACTCCTTCACTAATATATTGGCCTTCATCTCCCACTCCTCTGTTCTTTTAATCTTATCGACACGGCCACTGTACATCCACCCATTATCAGCCATCCTTTGCTTTATTGGGAGCGAAACAACCACGCAGTCTTTTAATATGCACCAAGTAATAATAAAATGATTTAGTGTCACCAGATTAATTATGGTCAAATTTTAATCTTTACAGCATGCAAGCGTTCACCTACACTTCTAATAGAAAGGCCTATCCCGCCCGAGTATGTGTAGATCGAGCCGTGTTCCATGCTCTACCCCGACCCGAGACGGAATTTCGGCAGCACCTCCCCGCTGTTCTTCAGAATACACGTCTCGAGCTTGTCAAGCCGAGAGGGTGTGCATCCGAAGAACAACAAGGAGGTGCTGCCAAAATTCTGCCTCAGGAAGGGGTAGAACATGGAACACGACCCGATCTACACGTACTCGGACTGTCCAACAGGACAACCCGGAAATGTTACGGTTATAAATATGCAAAGATGGACAATCCTGCATATTTATAAATTTGTAACCCTTCCGGATGGGATCTGACTCGGGTTACGCGACTGACTGGGTGATCTAGACCAAAATAAACCTATGCAGTAAGAGAGGCGAAATATTTATACCCTCGAAGCGTGATCGGTGGTCGGAGAAAGTCGAGGACGTGCTCCGGAAGGGGGCGACAAAACAGGGGCACCAAGGCAGCCCCTCCTCAGCTAGAGAAGAAGCCCCGCAACGACGCGCGGGACCGGCGATGGTGGCTGGCAGGAAGCTATGTCATCTGAAAAAGCAACAAAAAAGCATTAGCACACATGACTAGCAACATAAATATTCATGAAAATGCTTAAAACAAAAATTCTATAGCTAACAACTAAACCTACCCTAAACCCAAAGTATTCAACATAAATTCTATAACTAACATAAATTTTATAGCTAACAAAAATTCAACAATAATATTCATGACACCTAACTAACACTAACACTAAACCTAAAGCTAACACTAACCCTAACACTAACTAATTCTAACAAAAAAAAGAGGGTGGAGCAGTGCTTACCTCCGGTGGCGCTGGTGGAGGTGGGGGCGTGTAACATCCCAATTTTCACAAAAATTTAAAACTTTTCATTTGCATCATGCATCATGTCATTGCATCCTTGTTTGCATTGGGTATGAATTCAAATTATGAAATTTAGAGAATTTATCTCAAAAACCTAAATTGCAAAGTATCTGCAAATGCCTTCTCAAACTATTTCAAATTTTCAAATAAAGATTTTGAAAATTATATCCCCATTACATGCTAAACATGTGGGCATGTTTTTACAAATTTATTGGAAGTGGTTTGACTTGTTTTGGTTTTAAAATCCAAAAGTTATTTGGTTTTGAATAAAACAGAAAAGAAAAACGTTTCTGGAAAAAATGCGTAGCCTAGCTAAGTGGGCCAAGCCCATCTATCGAACTCCCGCGCGCGCAGCAAGGAACGGCCCACCCAGCTCTCGCACTCTCTCTCACCCGCCAGGCGGGCCCCGCTTGTCATCCATTCCTTTACGTCGTGAAGAACACGAACACCGACCCGAGCCCTAACCCCAAATCCTAACCGATTCCGGCTTGATTCGCACGCAATCGCACGCGTTCTTGCCCCCATATGAACCTCCCGACCCTCCTCTCTTTTTCGCCCCAGAAACCCTAGCTTGATCGCCACCAGGCTGCGCGCATTGATCCGCTGCCGTCTGCCATTGCCGCCGCCGTATTTCGCAAATTCCGGTGAGCATCGTCGACCTCGAGCCCTATCTCCTGTCCCAATCTCTTTGTTACGTCTTCCCGCATCCATGTGATTTTTAGCGTGATTTGTTTGTGCTCCAGCGCGACGTGAGCTTCCTCGACACACATCACCGGCCGCGGGAACAACTTCGGCAAGCAACTGGAGACCACCCGGAGCTTCCCCGACATCCTCGACCACACCATCGTCTCCGCCTCGACGCTCCGCTTCTTCTGGTATGAGCCATCCATCCCCGCAAGCTTCGTAGAGTAGAGGAGCAGATCTCCGGCGATGGCGCCACCGTAGGAACTAGGGTTCCGGCGAAACTCCGGCGGAAGCGCCGATGACCTTTTGGTCTTGTAGATCTAGGCCGTTGGATCAATTTTATGCGGTATAGATTAGATCGTATCACAAAGCGGTACCAGCCAATGGGGAGAAGCCACGTCGCCAAGTCGTCGCGAAGCCGCGCCGCATCCGTCCGCGTCCGTCCGCAACCCGTCCGCGTCCGCGTCGCCCGCGATCTGCAGAAGACCAGTCAACGGGGAGCTCCGCACCAATCAGAGGAGGACACGTCGACGGAGGACTCCAGCGCGAAGATCTTTTCGTTTTCGTTACGTTTAAGCCCCTGCGCATCACGGATAGGTCCCTGGATTTTTGATTCGTTATTAATTTTTACTCCTTTATCCAAAATTTATGAAATTTATATTTTTGGAAAGCTTATAATGTGTAGAAACTTTATATATGCTTAATTTGAGGTTTCGACGAAATTAATTTAGACAATTTTTAAAAAGTGGTTTAATTGATATTTTGACTAAAACTTAATTATAAAAATTGACTTTTGAGCAAACTCTTTTGCATTAATTTTGTTTGTCTAAGTTATGGCCGTAGAATTGCTCTAGTATTTTTGTAGAAGTGTTTTTCTATGTTTTTGCATGTATTTTGTTTTTATTGCTTTTAGGTGTTGTTTTAATAAGTAAATTATATTAAAATTGCTCTCCACATTATTTTTCGAATAGAAAATTTAGCTAAGTAAATATGACCATGTTATATGCAAAATAACTTAGAAATATTTCACCTCACCCACCAAAGTGTTATTTCTTCCTTAGAAAATTTTGGGTAATAAAATTTTGAGAACACTTAGAATTTTTCCTTAGAAATTTCAACACATTAAAAGTGCTAAACTTGTCCTTAGAAATTTTTAGTATCTAGAAAACTTAGTTGTTTCCTTAGAAATTATTCTAAGTACTTGCTATAACAAATGTTGGTCCTTAGAAAAATTTATCAACTATTGCTTTCATACCATTTTCCTTAGAAAATTTTAGCACTTCATATTTTGTTACTTTCCTTAGAAATTAATTTGGACATGATGTGTTAGTTGTAGTCCTTAGTTAAATTTCGACCCAAGTGTTAAGACCTTGGTCCTTAGTCATTTTTGGACCTTCTTGATTGTCTTGTTTTAACTTAGAATTATTTCATGGCATGGCATGGCATGCATGCATCTCTAGTCCTTAGAAATATTTTGCACCATGCATGACATATTTTCCTTAGAAGTTTTATGAAAGTTGTTTGTTCATTATGTATTGTTTGTTTTGTTAGAATCTCCGGAGGGAAACGAGGATTGTTGCAGCTGTTGTTGCTATTCTGCTTGTTGCCAAGGCAAGTGGCACACCCCCATAAATTTCCTAAGTATTTTTCTATGCATGACTTAGTGTATTTCTTTATATGCATGTGTAGGATAGTATTGCTATGCTAAACTACTCTCTCCTCTACACTAGTTGTGTCTAGAATCCTATTGATAACTTAGTAGAATTATTGATGCTATGCAAAAGTGTTTTATTGAAAAGTTAAATTCTACTAAGTTAATTTACCACCTGGGTGGATTTGGGTTTGCATGGCTGTCAGAGTTGAGTGTTTATTCACTTGTGGATTGCCACCCAGGGTATTAAAGGGACCAATGTTTCTCTAAGTGAAGTTGCTTACCGTGCAGCCATTAGTCAAATGGGCTCTGGCTAGATGGATTAGGTTGCGTGGACTCCTCCCGGCTTGACAAGCAGATGTAGAGGATGTAGGTGGAACGGGTCAAGCCAGCATGGGATGGGGAATATGCTTCTGAAAAGTCTCGTCTCAACTCTCTCCTTTTCCTTAGCACAAATTGAGTGCTTGAGGATAGTTTGGGTTTGTTGGGTCTAATGGTGAAAGTGCACAACCTCTGCAGAGTTAAAACTAAGTACTTAGCCGTGTCCCCGGTTACGGACAATTCAAGCAGCTGATCAGGATGTCAACGGAGGGTCCCAACATCTTATTTCCCTAAGTAAAACTTGATGGGTGAATAAGGGTAGACGAGACTATGGATTTCATGCCATATTGTCTCGAACATTTGAAGAAAATGCTTTACAAAGTGTTAGGCAAAATTAGCTTTTATGCAAAATAGCCTTGAACTCCACCAGCCAAATATGCATATAGGCTATAGAGTTATTCCATTAAGTGTCCACATAGTGTCACTTGCCAGATCCATTTTTAATGGTATCTGACCCACTCTGTTGCAAATTATTAATTGTTCCAGAATTTTCTGACGATGAGTAAGGACTACGTTTGGGTTTCGAGTCTACAACCAACATGTTTTCGCCTGTGGCGCATCATGAAGATGGAGGCTCTTTGAAGATTTATTTCCGCTGCTTTACTGTTTTAAGCTAGCTTTAAGCTATGCAAAGATGTATCGAACCATTTATTTTTCCAAGTCTGGATCATTCGTGTAATAATTGATACAATGTTGTGATATTCATCTTAAACTGTGTGTGCAAATGAAACGATCCAGGGGTTTGCACTATACACAGGTACCTTGCCATTTTCTAAGTGCAGGTACATTACAGGGCGTCGGGGGCGGCCGATTGTGGGAGGAGCTGGGCCGGAGGTGGGGCGTCGGGGGCGGCCGGTGGAGATGAGCGGCGGGGGCGGCCGGAGGTGGGAGGAGCTGGGTCGGGCCGGAGGTGGGGCGTCGGGGGCGGCCGGTGGAGAGGAGCGGCGGGGGCAGCCAGCGGCAGCGGCGGGGGCGTCGGGGGCTGCCGGAGTCGGGCCGGAGGTGGGGCGTCGGGGACGGCGTCGGTGGGTGGCGTACGGGGTGGGGCGGCGCGCGAGGATTCGGGGAAGATGGACGGCGGGGTCGGGGCTAGGATGGCCGTCGGCGAGGTCGGGGCTGGGACGGCCGGTGGTGGTGGGGGCTGGGACGGTCGCGGCGAGGTCGGTGGCGAAGGATTTGGGGTTGGCGGCGGGGATGTGATTTGGGGATAGGTTTGGTCAACCCCGACCCGGCCGCGCGGCAAGTCACGACAGGGCATGCCTATGCCGACGGCTTTGCCGTCGGCACATTTTTTTTTTTTCTTTTTAAAATCAAATATTATTTTCTACAATTTCTAAATCAATTATAATTAATTTATAAAATGTCTTATAGATATATTAGGGACATGTGCATGGTTAGGTGGGGCTCCGGGGCCTCGATTCGGCGAAACCCTAGACCCCCCAACAAACCCTAGCATTCGGTGAAGCCGGTCACACCCCGGAGTGGCATCTTGGTTATTTAAAACACACAACACACTTGTATACATATGGTATGGAACAACCTAGGTTTGGGATGGGTTCCGACGCTCTGGGGCCCCGCTTCGGCGAAACCCTAGATCCGCTGGAAAAACCCTAATGTTTACGTCTACCCCCGTGAACGGCGTCGAAAGGGGATAGGCCAGTGGACTTTTTTGTTTGATTGTGTTTGGTTGGGACATAGGCACATGGGAAACCAACTTTTATCACAAGTTTTTACAAGATTGCCCCCGTTTCGTCCGAAGTGGAGTTTTCACCTCTAAGTCCACACACTTGGTAGAGAGAAAGTGAAGCCGGTGAAGCCGGTCACACACCGGGGCAGATTCTTGGACATTTGAATCACCCAAACACTTGTACACATATGTATGCAGCAACCTAGGTTTTGGTGGGGTTCCGACGCTCCGGTGCCTCGCTTCGACGAAACCCGAGATCCGCTAGAAAAACCCTAACATTTTCGTCTACCCCCATGAACGGCGTCGAAAGGGGGTAGGCCAGTGGAACTTTTTGCTTGATTGTTTTAGACTAGTCCATGGGAACATGTGAAACCAACTTTTATTGCAAGTTGTCACAAGGTTGCCCCCAGTTAGTCCGAAACGGGAGTTTTCACCTCTAAGTGCAGGAACTCACTGGAGAGAAAGTGCAGTCGGTGAAGCCGGTCACACCCTGGAGTGGTATCTTGGATATTTAAAACACAAAACACACTTGTATACATATGGTATGGAACAACCTAGGTTTGGGATGGGTTCCGACGCTCCGGGGCCCCGCTTCGGCGAAACCCTAGATCCGCTGGAAAAACCCTAATGTTTACGTCTACCCCCGTGAACGGCGTCGAAAGGGGGTAGGCCAGTGGACTTTTTGGCTTGATTGTGTTTGGTTGGGACATAGGCACATGGGAAACCAACTTTTATCACAAGTTTTTACAAGATTGCCCCTGTTTCGTCCGAAGTGGGAGTTTTAACCCCTAAGTCCACACACTTGGTAGAGAGAAAGTGAATCCGGGGAAGCCGGTCACACACCGGGGTAGATTCTTGGACATTTGAATCACCCAAAACACTTGTACACATATGGTATGCAGCAACCTAGTTTTTGGTGGGGTTCCGACGATCCGGTGCCCCGCTTCGGCGAAACCCTAGATCCGCTGGAAAAACCTTAACGTTTTCGTCTACCCTCTTGAACGGCGTCGAAAGGGGGTAGGCCAGTGGACTTTTTTGCTTGGTTGTGTTAGGTTAGGCCATGGGAAGGTGAGAAACCAAAGTCTACCCCAAATCAACACAAGATTCCATCCGGTTCGCCCGAAAGGGGAGTTTTCACCTATAAGTGCAAGAACTCACTAGAGAGAAAGTGAAGTCGGTGAAGCCGGTCACCCCTAGGAGTAGGATATTGCACATTTATAACACACAACACACTTGTATACATATGGTATGGCACAACCTAGGTTTGGGTGGGGTTCCGACGCTCCGGGGCCCCCGCTTCGGCGAAACCCTGAATCCGCTGGAAAAACCCTAACGTTTTCGTCTACCCCCATAGACGTGCGTCGAAAGGGGGTAGGCCAGTGGACTTTTTTGCTTGGTTGTGTTAGGTTAGGCCATTGGAAGGTGAGAAACCAAAGTCTACCCCAAATCAACACAAGATTCCTTCCGGTTCGCCCGAAAGGGGAGTTTTCACCTCTAAGTGCAGGAACTCAGTAGAGAGAAAGTGAAGCCGGTGAAGCCGGTCACACCCCGGAGTAGGATACCGGACGTTTACAACACACAACACACTTGTATACATATGGTATGGCACAACCTAGGTTTGGGTGGGGTTTCGACGCTCCGGGGCCCCGCTTCAGCGAAACCCTGAATCCGCTGGAAAAACCCTAACGTTTTCGTCTACCCCCATAGACGTGCGTCGAAAGGGGGTAGGCCAGTGGACTTTTTTGCTTGGTTGTGTTGGGTTAGGCCATGGGAAGGTGAGAAACCAAAGTCTACCCCAAATCAACACATGATTCCATCCGGTTCGCCCGAAAGGGGAGTTTTCACCTCTAAGTGCAGAAACTCACTAGAGAGAAAGTGAAGTCGGTGAAGCCGGTCACACCCCGGAGTAGGATATTGCACATTTACAACACAGAACACACTTGTATACATATGGTATGGCACAACCTAGGTTTGGGTGGGGTTCCGACGCTTCGGGGCCCCGCTTCGGCGAAACCCTGAATCCGCTGGAAAAACCCTAACGTTTTCGTCTACCCCCATAGACGTGCGTCGAAAGGGGGTAGGCCAGTGGACTTTTTTGCTTGGTTGTGTTAGGTTAGGCCATAGGAAGGTGAGAAACCAAAGTCTACCCCAAATCAACACAAGATTCCTTCCGGTTCGCCCGAAAGGGGTGTTTTCACCTCTAAGTGCACGAACTCACTAGAGAGAAAGTGAAGCCGGTGAAGCCGGTCACACCCCGGAGTAGGATAACGGACATTTACAACACACAACACACTTGTATACATATGGTATGGCACAACCTAGGTTTGGGTAGGGTTCCGACGCTCCGAGGCCCCGCTTCGGCGAAACCCTGAATCCGCTGGAAAAACCCTAACGTTTTCGTCTACCCCCATAGACGTGCGTCGAAAGGGGTAGGCCAGTGGACTTTTTTGCTTAGTTGTGTTAGGTTAGGCCATAGGAAGGTGACAAACCAAAGTCTACCCCAAATCAACACAAGATTCCTTCCGGTTCGCCCGAAAGGGGAGTTTTCACCTCTAAGTGCAGGAACTCAATAGAGAGAAAGTGAAGCCGGTGACACCCCGGAGTAGGATACCGGATATTTACAACACACAACACACTTGTATACATATGGTATGGCACAACCTAGGTTTGGGTGGGGTTCCTACGCTCCGGGGCCCCGCTTCGGCGAAACCCTGAATCCGCTGGAAAAACCCTAACGTTTTCGTCTACCCCCATAGACGTGCGTCGAAAGGGGGTAGGCCAGTGGACTTTTTTGCTTGGTTGTGTTAGGTTAGGCCATGGGAATGTGAGAAACCAAAGTCTACCCCAAATCAACACAATATTCCATCCGGTTCGCCCGAAAGGGGAGTTTTCACCTCTAAGTGCAGAAACTCACTAGAGAGAAAGTGAAGTCGGTGAAGCCGGTCACACCCCGGAGTAGGATATTGCACATTTACAACACACAACACACTTGTATACATATGGTATGGCACAACCTAGGTTTGGGTGGGGTTCCGACGCTCCGGGGCCCCGCTTCGGCGAAACCCTGAATCCGCTGGAAAAACCCTAACGTTTTCGTCTACCCCCATAGACGTGCGTCGAAAGGGGGTAGGCCAGTGGACTTTTTTGCTTGGTTGTGTTAGGTTAGGCCATGGGAAGGTGAGAAACCGAAGTCTACCCCAAATCAACACAAGATTCCATTCGGTTCGCCCGAAAGGGGAGTTTTCACCTCTAAGTGTAGAAACTCACTAGAGAGAAAGTGAAGTCGGTGAAGCCGGTCACACCTAGGAGTAGGATATTGCACATTTACAAACACACAACACACTTGTATACATATGGTATTGCACAAGAACCGCGACATCGAGAAATCGAATGTGGGCTCCGGCGTCCAAATGCCTAATTATTATCTTATTTTATATTTATACTTATTTATTTATTAGTATCAATTATTTTACTACCGCACTCCGGCGAAGGAAACACAGAAACTGCAACTGCTTGATCCAACGGCTCCCAAGCTCTCGAATCAAACACACGATCCGCGTACTTGTTCCTGATTGGCTAGCCGAAGGGAGTCATTCGCTTGATCCAACGGCTCCCAAGCTCTCGAAGGAAACACACGATCCGCGTACTTGTTCCTGATTGGCCCGCACTCCGGCGAAGGAAACACACAAACTGCAACTGCTTGATCCAACGGCTCCCAAGCTCTCGAATGAAACACACGATCCGCGTACTTGTTCCTGATTGGCCAGCCGAAGGGAGTCATTCTCTTGATCCAACGGCTCCCAAGCTCTTGAAGGAAACACACGATCCGCGTACTTGTTCCTGATTGGCTAGCTGGAGGGAGTCACTTGGAGAGGCGGGTCTGTCGCAGCAGTGGAACATGGGGTTCCCCTAGTACTGCCAAAGTGGGTCCACCCCATGTGGGCCCAAGATGAAGATGGACAAGACCAAGACTCAAGTCAAGCTGGCGGGTTCACCGTCAAGACACGCATGGCCTACGTCGACAAAGGGCTCCGGTCCTGGGGACCTTCCGGGTCCCCGAACCAAGCAAGAAGGCCAGGAAGGACCCGAGAGCCCGAGTTCCCGGCAGGAGGCCAGGCTCCCTCTCGGGTACTTCCCCACGTCCCTGTGGATAAGCACTCCACCTCACCGCGGAAGACTTGGGAAGCAAGGCGAAGGCAGCGCGGGCGGGAAGCACGTCCCGTGGTGGTGTCAGCTCCTGTCCACCCCAAGGCGGACGCTCCCACCTAACCCAAAGGAGACGCTAGGCTGAGGAGAGGCCACGTCTCCCCTAAACTAGATGAGGAGGGTCCTTCACCCCGAAGGTCCCTCATGCCCCTCACGTGACCCTGTGGCAACCCCTTAGCCTATAAAAGGAGGACCAAGGCACGGAGGAGGGGGGTCGAAAAGGACGAACACAAGGAGAACCAAGCTAGAACCAGAGCAAGACTAGACTAGGGCTGCGAAGGTAGAGGGAAGGTGATCTCCTCCGGGTCAGGATCTGTCCTTCTTCTACCTCCAGCCAAAACCCTTCCGGGTACCCATCCGGGAGGTTCCATTGTAAGCCACACTATGAAGAACCCATCAATCCAGACATGCAGGAGTAGGGCTTTTAGCCTCCGGGCGGCCTGAACCTGGGTAGCTCCTTGTGTCCCTTTGGTTGCATGCTTTGATCGTGGAGAGGAGAGCTTGATCTAGACTCCGCCCAAGAAGACGATTCTCAGCCTCCTTCGCGCCCCGTGCCGAACCTAAAAGGGGGTATCCTATACTCCCGGTGTCCGTGCAACGAGACACGACATCTGGCGCGCCAGGTAGGGGGCGCAAGCGCTGGTTTCATCTTCATCAAGTTCATCGGCAAGTTCTTCGTCAAGCATGCCTCCGAAGGAAGAAGGGAGATCCTGCGGCGTCCAAGCCGGTCTCTCCCTCACGCACTCAAGCTTCAGCTGAACGTCGTGCTGCTGGCGCACGGCGGAGCGTCTCTCCGTCCCCGCCTCCCATGGAGAGGGTGGCGCCGGACGAAGTGGACGGTCGCGACAAGGACAACGGCCCTGGCGGAGCGGCGGCTCCAAAGGGCACCACCATGCCTCCTCCTCGCTCGGGGAGAAGAGCGTCTGCAACGGCGGCAAGGAGCCCACCGCTGGAGGAGGGAACCACGGCGTTCGCCCCAGCGGGGATCCACGAGCATCCAAGAGCAAGACCTCCGCGCACTCGCCTTCGGACGTGCAAGCTCGCCATGATGCTCTAGTCGCTGCCAAGGCCCTGATGCAGTTCCCTCCAAGCAGCGGCGATCCCAAGGTCTACCAAGAATGGAGGACTCGCGTCGAGAGGCTCCTCGACTTCGCCGATGGTGGTCCGTGGGTCGAACCCACTCAAGCTCCCACCGTCGACATCCCGGAGCAGCACAAGACAAGACACGTGATCCGCGAGGCCAGCCTCGTGGTGAACGTCAAGCCAAGACGGCGCCTCCTCGCACCGCGCCACCGATGGCTGATCGGCTAAACCGCGATCACGGCGAGGCCATCTCCATCGGGTCGTCTACCTCGCGCAACCCAGATCTTCGTGACGAGCTCAACAGCCGTCAGAACGAGGATATGCGCACCCGCATCGAGCGTCGCCGAGAACGTCACCGCCGGGAAGATCGGGGCATCGACCTCGCCGAAGGCTGCCTCGCCCTCGCCCCGAGTTCCGCCACTTCAACTGGCCCAAGAAATTCAAGATCGACGTTCTCCGCTACGACGGCACCACGAACCCCCGGGACTTTCTGCAGATCTACTCTCTTGCTGCGATGGTTGCCGGGGCCGACGAGGTCATGATGGCCAACTGGTTCCCGTTGGCCCTGAAGGGAGACGCCCAGACTTGGCTTCTCAACCTTCCCAAGTGCTCCATCCGTTCCTGGCGGGCACTGAAGGAGCAGTTTCTGGGGGCTTTCCAAGGCGGGTACGAGCGCCCGGGGGCTCCCAGTGATCTCCACGACTTCAAGCAGCTGCCGGGTGAAACTCTCCGCAAGTTCATCCAGCGCTTCACCCAGAAGATGAACACCATCCCGTGCATCAAGGAGGAGTTGGTGATCCAGTCCTTCCACGCCAACGTCCGCAACCCCAAGATGCGCGAGAAGCTGAGCATCCATCGCGTCGAGTCTGCTCGTAAGCTCTGGGAGCTTGCAGATCGGTGCGCTCGAGCTGAAGAAGGAGCCAAGTTCCCCGGGGAGGATGAACCCGAGGACAAGGTCGCTCCAGCCAAGAACAAGAAGCGGGACCCTGGACCCGACAAGCGGATCTTCGTCACCGAGCCTCTTCCGAAGAAGACCAAGCCCGCGCCGACTTCCGAGGAAGAAGGTGAAGGTGATCCCTGGTGCCACATCCATCCAGAAGGCAACCACTTGCTCAAGGACTGCCGCATGCTCAAGAACCTCGCCATCCGGGAGCAACGCGAGCTGATGGGGTCAGTCAAGACGGTTGCTACAACTGCGGCACTGCCGGGCACATCGCTCGTGACTGTCCCACGGGTCGCCAAGGCGGAGGCGGCCGTGGATGGAACCGAGGCGGTGGCCGCGGGGGCCGTGGAGGAGGACGCGGCGGTCAAGGTGGTCGCGGGTACAACACTCCGGAGGCCGCCCACGGGCAACGGGGAAGCTCCGGCTCCCCAAGGAGGCAACGGCGGCAAGTATCAAGAAGTCACTGGAGTTGTCGGGTGCATCCACGGAGGGTCTTCTCTGCCTCCCTCCAACGGCGCCTGCAAGAGACTTGTCCGGGAGCTGAACGCGGTTGCTTCTGCTCCGTCCAAGCCCCTGGACTGGTCAAGTCATCACCTTCGACCCAGAAGACCACCCTGCAAACACTGCCGGGGTCGGGACCCTGCCGCTGATCGTGTCGCCCGTCATCCACAACTACAAGGTCACCAAGATGCTGGTCGACGGAGGCTCCAGCCTCAACTTGCTGACGGCGAAGGTCCTGGCTATCCTTCAAATCCCCTGTCTCGCCTGCAAGACACCGGGGTGTTCCAAGGCGTGAACGGAAGTGTTACTCGACCCCTCGGGAAGATCACCCTTCCGGTCACCTTCGGCGACTCCAAGAACTTCCGCACCGAGGAAATCGTCTTCGACATCGCCGACACTCCGCTACCGTACAACGGCATACTTGGCAGACCTGCTCTGGCCAAGTTCATGGCCGTCTCCCACTTCGCCTACAACATGCTGAAGATTCCGGCGCCGTGGGGTGTGATCAAGGTCAAGGCCGACATCGACGATGCTATCTACTGCGTTCACCAGCTGAACCAGACGGTGGCAATCATGGCGGATGTCCCTCAAGGTGTACAGGAGGATGATGATGGGGCTCTCCCCGGGGGCGAAGGGCACCCCGGGGGCTCCACATCTACTCCCCCAAGAAGGCGCCATTCCATGGCGATCCGCAGCTGACCAAGAAGGTGGCGCTAACCAGCGACGGAGTTCGCTCCATCACCATCGGCGCCCGCCTCACCGACAAATAGGAAAGCGCGCTCGTCGCCTTCCTTCGGGAAAACTCTGACGTCTTCGCGTGGGAGGCGTCAGGTTTACCCGGCGTTCCAAGGGAGGTGATCGAGCACAAACTGGCGGTCAATCCGGGGGCTCGCCCCGTGAAGCAGGTTCTCCGGAACCAAAGCAAGGAAAAGCTGGAATTCATCATCGCCGAGGTGGACAAGTTGATAGAAGCTGGTGTCATCCGGTCGGTTCCCCACCCAAGCTGGGTGGCCAACCCCGTGGTGGTACCGAAGCCCATGACCTTCAAGTGGAGACTCTGCATCGACTTCACAGACCTGAATAAGGCCTGTCCCAAGGACCCTTTCCCCCTGCCGCGGATCGACATGATCGTGGATTCCACGGCCGGGTGCGAGCTGCTGTGTTTCTTGGACGCCTTCTCCGGGTACCACCAGATCATGATGTCGCTCGAGGACCAAGAGAAGACGGCCTTCATCACTCCCAAGGGCTGCTACTGCTACACCCGGATGCCTTTTGGCCTCCGAACGCCGGCGCTACCTTCCAGCGCGCAATGCAAGCATGCCTTGGGTCACAGCTGGGCCGCAACGTTGAAGCGTACATCGACGACATCGTGGTCAAGACCCGGTACAAGGACTCCCTCATCCAAGACCTGCACGAGACCTTCGAGAACCTCCGCCGGGTCAACTTCAAGCTCAACCCCGACAAGTGCGTGTTCGGGGTCCCCTCCGGCAAGCTGCTGGGTTTCCTGGTCTCTCACCGAGGGATCGAGGCGAATCCGGACAAAATCAAGGCAATCGAGCGCATGGAGGCGCCCCGGCGGGTCAAGGACGTACAGCGCCTCAACGGGTGCATCACTGCACTCGGGCGCTTCATCTCAAGGCTTGGGGAGCGGGCCTTACCGTTCTTCAGGCTGCTCAAGAAGTCAGGCCCCGTGGAGTGGACCTCCGAGGCCGAGGAAGCCCTGCAGTCCCTTAAGCGCTACCTCGCCTCGCCACCAATCCTCGTGGCACCAGAAGAGAAGGAGCCCCTACTACTGTACATTGCTGCCACCAACCAGGTGATCAGCGCTGTGCTTGTGGTAGAGCGTGACGCTCCTCCGAAGAAGTCAAGCAAGATCAAGGGCAAGCGACCCGGGAACTCTCTCCCGGGACAACCGTGCAAGAAAAGGCTGCCGGGTGACCAGGGGTCTCACGATCCTGACGTCACTGCAACCTCACCAGACGGCGCGGAGCCCGTCGGGAATGGAGAATCTCCCTCCGACGAGACTTCGCCGGGGGCTACCTCGTCCCCACCCCAAGACGTCGACGTGGAGGAAGCCGAGCCCTCTCAGGACTCGGCGACCCGCAAGGTGCAGCACCCGGTCTACTTCGTCAGCGCAGTGCTGCGCGACGCCCGGGAGCGGTACCCCATGATGCAGAAGCTGCTGCTGGCAATCCTCATTGCCTCCCGCAAGATGAGGCCGTACTTCCAAAGCCATCCCATCACGGTGGTGTCCAAGTACAACCTAAGAAGCCCCCTGGAGAACCCACTTGCCACTGGTCGCATATCATGGTGGGCCATGGAGCTTCAAGGTTTCGGTCTCAAGTTCGAGCACACGGACAACATCAAGAGTCAGGCGCTGGCGGACTTCACGGCCGAGTGGACCGAGACGGCGTTCGACGACCCGGAAGAGGAAACCTGCCTCCCCGGGAAGGAAGATCCTAGCGCCTGGACCATGCACTTCGACGGCTCCTACACCAAGGGGAAAGGAGGTGATGGGGTTGTCCTAACCTCACCAACCGGGGACCGGCTGAAGTACGTCGTCCAGATGCACTACCAAGGGAACATCTCCAACAACACGGCGGAGTACGAGGGCCTGCTCGCAGGACTTCGTGCTGCCGTCGGCCTCGGCTGTAATAGCCAAAAGTTTGAGAACCTGAAAACCTGGGTAAAATTTTCGCTTTTGTGTTCATTGCATCATGGCATCCATATTAAATTGCTAAACAACATGCTAATTGGTGTGGCAACCTTGCAAAACCCAAATGCCAAACTTGCTCTAACAAATCTCAAAACCATGAAGGCACTCAAAGTTGCAAAACAAAATACTTTGACATCATATATTTGTCAAAGAAGTTCCAAGAGTTCAAATTAATATTTTGCACTTGCTTTAAAAATTCCAAAGTACTATCATTTTGGTTTTAGCAAAATGCCTTAATTGAACCCTATGAACAAAAGTGGTACAAAACATTTTATTTTGAGACACCAAAATTTGTGGAGCTTCTACAGGCTAAGGGGAGCCTCCCCAAATTTTGTCATATTTTTCTAAAATGTCTAAGTGCCCTAATTAAATCCCTAAAGCCACAGGTTTTAAAACTAAAAGCTGAAAAGGACCTATCCGTGATGGAAACAATTATTGCAGGGGTTTTTTCGCAAATCTGTCATCTCCTTCCTGTAGCCACGCGCTCCATTGGCGCCGTGGCCATGCCGCACGACGCCGCGCCGGGGGGGCCCTCTCCTCTGCCTCTCCCCTGTGAGGAGCAAGCCCACGAAGCCCCACCTGCTCCCCCACACTCGCGCACCTGCTCCCTCCTCTCCGTTTTCCTCTCCCCACGAGCTCACCACCGAGCCGCCATGGCCGAGCTCGCCGTCGGCGACTGAGAGCGCCCGAGCAAAACGAAGACCGCAGGAAGCTTTGCCTCGTCGTCCTCTCCATCTCCGTCGAAGGAATCGACGCGGGAGGGCCGCAATCGACGCCGAGGTCCCCTTCTTCCCGCGCTCCGGCCGCGGACACCGCGGACGAATTTGCCGCCGTCACTGCTTCCCCAACCTCTCCGTCGTCTCCTACGTGCTTAGGGTGAGCACACGAACCTCCCCAGTGCCCTCCGTTCCTCCCTCTCCCTCTCGTTCGTCGAATCGCCGTAGCTCTCCGTCGAACTGGAAGATCCGGTGCCAACCCCGGAATTTTCCGGATTTTCTTCCGGATTAAGGAAATGGCTACTGGACTCACCCAGTTTCGCCCGGTATACACCCGGAATTCACCCAAAAATAATTCCAGATTTATTTCTTCCGGTGTCAAACCGGAATTATCCGGACCTGAAACCGGATTGCTCCCGGTACCAGACCCGGAATTTTCCGGATTTCACTCCGGATACTCCATTTTAACCTGTTTCAACTATAATGCAAATCAATCTTCAGCTCACTCTTAGTACTTGTTACAAGAATGATTAATCACCTAAACCATGCATCTTTCACATGTGCATGTCATTCATATGCAAGTTAACAATAGGGTTCATCTATTCCCATCAGCAAGTAAGGATGATACATTACTTAACTCCACGGTATATTCGAGATGTGCCCCTCTAAGCATCCGAACTCTGTTTAAGTTGAATAGATTGAATCATCCTCGTCCCGGGGATTTAAGATGTGTCATCATGTGTTTGCGCATTGCATTTGTAAAAGCTTGTGTGGTGATTGATTGTTCTTCCGTTGTTATGTCTCGATAGATCAAGCAGCCGGGTTTACTCCGCAATACCCCGACGATCCGTACTACCAGCCAGTTGAGCAAGGCAAGCGTAATCCCCCTCTGAGCATGTCTTATCCTATTTCCCGCAAATATTTTCTCCACTATAATATTGCATGCGGTTCCAAATGTCAATTTTATTGGATTAGAGTATCCTATAGTTTCATTAAGTTTCCGATGCCAATACCTGTTTCCCTCCTATTATCCATAGGTTTGCATTGTTGGCCTGAACTACTTAACTATGCAATGTTGATGTTTGCCATGCTTAGTTAAAGGCTTATTCGTCCGATGGATATATCATGTTGGAAACAGATGTTGAAATGTCGGATGATGGTGGAGGAATTGTGTAGACAGGAAATAAAATGCTTAAAGGTGGGGATGAGAGGCCACTTGGTATGGTGGTGATTTGTCTCACTCTCGCCGCCTAGGTGCGAGTTCTTTACCTCTTGAACCAAGAATGAGCGCGCTTCCTTTCGGTGGGGTATATGGAGCCCTCGTCGACCGACTAACTTGTGCGGGGCTAGCTAGGGTCCTCTAGTTTGAGCTTCCATTTGCGCGTGCGTTGAGATGGTGGCCAAGACAGAAATGAGGATGGTGGTGTTAGGGAAATGAGTGGCCACGGGGCAGGGTGTTGGAGGCACTGAACTTGTCCCGTCCTCACTGATGATCCTGGGTTAGTCTCAAGCAAGGTAAAGATTGTAACCGTTCCCACTCAGCCGGCTTTCCCCGGAAGAGAGCTAAGCGTAGGCAATGAGCCGGGCGGTACTGAAGGTAAACACAGTGCACCCCTGCAGGGTTAAATCTTTTCGAAAAGCCGTGTCCACGGTTACGGACAACTTGGGAAAGGACGATAAGATCATAGAATAACTTGAACGGAATGATTAAAAGCTGGGTACTAAAGGTACTACTCACGAATGCAAGGTTAGCTTCCTCGAGGGCGATTTGGGGAGGTGCCATTGTAGAACAGGTACATTGGTTGATGTGAGAAAGGATCAAGAGAAAAGAGTTACTTCTTACCTCTTTTAAAAATACTCTGTTTAGTCGATGCCATTGAATTATGTTTTCTTAAATAAAATCAGCTTTATGCAAAACAGCCATAAAACCTTGAAAGCCTCATCGAGCTAAAGCTCTATATTTAATCTTGCGAGTTCGTCGAACTCAACGTCGTTTGCTTTGTTTCAGAGGAGGACTTCACCGACCTCGAAGGTGGGTTCTTTGTGGATGTCGAAGAGTAGTCTGGGGTTCCCAGGTGGCAGCTTGGGACATCCCGAAACAGCTGGCGCTGGATGTTTATCTGTAGGCCTCTTAGGCCATAATTTGGATCTTGTTGTTTAGAACAACTTAATTCGCTTCCGCATGATGTATTGTTGGGTCTGTGACCTCTGGTTGTAATTTGCTATCTTTCTCTATTATAAGAGTCAAACTTAATGCTTTGAGTCGTAGAGTCTGTAATGTGCCAGTTGTTCCACAAGTCTTGATCTCTCTATTATGCATTGATAGTTGTGACTGTGTTAAGGCATCAATCGGGGTGTTGCGTTGCCGATGATCAATTCCGAGCAACGCCTGCCAAAGGTTTTGGCCAGGGATTGGTAAACCCGTAACCTCTGGTTGTATCGCTTAACCGGTGACACACAGCATCATTGTATAGCAGTCGGGTCGGGGCGCCACATCGGTATCAACAAGATCGTCGTCAAGGGTGACTCTAAGTTAGTCATCAAACAAGTGAACAAGGAGTACGTGTGCCCTCAGATGGCACCATATGTTGAAGAGGTCTGGAAGCTGCAGCGGCGCTTCGACAACTTCCGGGCTGTGTACGTCCCACGGGGAGAAAACACGGCCGCGGATGAGCTATCGCAGGTGGCGTCCAAGCAAGAACCAGTGCCTCCCGGGATCTACATCGAGGTCCTCAGGCGACCTTCGATCCCACCCGAGAGGCTCGCGACAAGATCTGCGCCGGGGGCTGGCGACCCTTCTACCTCGACAACACGGGTAGCCAGCCCAGAAGCTCAAGACCCGGCAGCCCCTCCGGCGGAGGAAGCTATGCTTTCTTTCCGTCGGATGGTGCTACCGGTGGAAGGAACCCACCCACCCTGGGCCCGGTACATCGTCAAGTACATCGTGTTGCACGCCCTCCCGGAGGACGATCACGACGCCGAGCGGGTGTCTCGTCAAGTGATACGTCTCAAACGTATCTATAATTTTTGATGTTCCATGCTGTTATTATATCAATTCCTACATGTTTTGGCTATACTTTATATCATTTTTATGCATTTTCTGGGACTAACCTATTAACAAGATGCCACAGTGCCAGTTCCCTGTTTTCTGCTGTTTTTGGTTTCAGAAAATCTATTAAGGAAATATTCTCGGAATTGGACGAAACAAAAGACATCGTCAATAATATCACGAGGAAATCACGGAGTCCAAAGGGGAGTCGGAGCAGACCCACCAGGGGGCCACGCCACACTAGGGCGCGGCCCAGGGTGGGCCCGCGCCCCCCTATGGCGTGGTGGCCCCCCTCGGCCACCGACGCCGCCTCTTCGCCTATATATTCTCCGCGACGCGAAAACCCTATTACGGTCGATCATATTCCACGAAAAGTTCCGTCGCGGCCGTCATCGTCAATCTCAGATCGGAGGAGTTCTGAAGCTCTTCCCGGCACCCTGCCGGAGGGGAGATCATCACCGGAGGGCTCTACATCACCATGCCTGCCTCCGGAGTGATGCGTGAGTAGTCCACCCCTGGACTACGGGTCCATAGCAGTAGCTAGATGGTTGTCTCTCTACCTTGTGCTTCCATGTTTAGATCTTGTGAGCTGCCTAACATGATCAAGATCATCTTATTGTAATGCTAGATGTTGTGTTTGCTGGGATCCGATGAATATTGATACCATGTTTATTCAAGTTGTTTATCTATGTGCTCTTGATCTTGCATGCTCTCCGTTGCTAGTAGATGCTTTGGCCAAGTAGATGCTTGTGACTCCAAGAGGGGGTATTTATGCTCGATAGTGGGTTCAGTCTCTAGATATCTGGATCAGTGACAGAAAGGTCTAAGATGGTAGATGTGCTGTTGCTACTAGGGATAAAACATTGGTGCAGTGTCCAAGGGCACTTGTATTGATTACATTACACACTTTACTTCATGCAATAATCTGTTGTTAGCAACTTAATACTGAATAGGATGCGGATGCTGCCTTGAAGGTGGATTATTTAGGCATAGATGCTGTTGGAATAACGGTCTATGTACTTTGTTGTAATGCCCAACTAGATTTCATAGTAGACATCTTGGCATGTATTGCATTGTTATGCCCTCTCTATTTGTCAATTGCCCAGCTGTAATTTGTTTACCCAACATGCTAGTTATCTGTTCTGAGAGAGACACCACTAGTGAACTGTGGACCCTGGTCCAATTTCCTCATACTGTTTACACAACCTGCTGCAATCATCTGTTTCCTGTTACTTGCTGTTTTTCCTGCTGTTTTCCACACCATACGTTTAACTCTTTGTTTCTGCAAGACCGGAGAGATTGACAACCTCTCTGTTTCGTGTTGGGCAAAGTTCTGGTTTGTGTCTGTGCAGATTCCACGTTGGTGCAAGCTCCCTAGCGCCAGGGGGAGTCAACATCAACAACCTTCCGATAGATCGTCAAGTCCTACTGGATTGATAACCTTGGGTAGATTTCTCAAGGGAAAACTTCTGCTGTCTACATCATAACCTTCCTCTTGGGGTTCACCAACACGTAGCCATCAAGCTGTTTTCTGGCGCCGTTGCCGGGGACTTGGAGGCTATTGGAAAGGGGAGTCTCTCAGTTCCAATCTCTTTACTTTGTTTTTTGTCTTGTTTTAGTTTTGTTTTGCTTGCTGTTAAAAATCAAAAACCCAAAAAAATTAAATTCCTGCATCTAGTTTTTAATTTCGAGTTGCCCTGTTGCTTGTTTTAGTCTTGCTAAAATGAGTAATCCTGATAATACTGAGTGGTCTGACTTTAACAAATTCGAGTTCACAGCTTTACCTATCTTGAAACCTGAATTTTCTATGATAAACATACAAGTAGGTAGTGGCTCTGTCATAGGGGAAAACAACATTGAGCAATTTCTGAACTTTGTGAGAAAGTCTGATGACTTTAAAAAGAAATCTATAGCTGAACTTGCTCCTAATTATGAAACTGCCATAGCTTCCCTTGTTCAAATGCTAGAAGCTAGGTTTGTTAATATGCATCCTATAATGCAACACATGTTTTTAGCACTTCATGATATGAAAAATGGTGAAAAGAAAGACTTTGTGTTAGAAACTTTGCATGAAGAATTGGGAGATGTTGCTAAGGAAGCTAGAATGATCTTTGCTAAATATAAAATGTTTGATTGCTACACTGATGTTATGAAAATTCTTAGAACAAGAAGGGAAAATAGAGCTAAATATTCTAATCAACCTTTTGCTAAGAATGGTCTGAAAATTCCAATCCCCTATAAAATGATGGCATTGCATGACACTTTAGAAAATAATTTTGGATGGATTGTGCCTGAAAATCTTTTTGATGAAGAGAGTGTACCTAAGAGAAAAGAAAAAGAGAACTCTGAAACTAGCATAAGTAGCATACAATGCATTGTTGATAAGACTTTTAAGCTTTCATTGTATGATCTGGATCTTGACAATACTTGATGCATCTCTTCATGCCTAGCTCAAAGGCATTAAAGAAAAGCACTTCTGGGAGATAACCCATGTTTTTATTTGCTGTTTTATTTTTGTTTTCTTGAGTCAAGGATGCTTGTTTACCTCTGTAGCAACTCCTTTGTATCTTTTATTTGCTGTTTTGTTGTGCCAAGGAGAGTTACTAATGCAAAGTTGGTTTTTATTTTCGGGACTGCATTGGGACAGATTGCTGTTCGTCACCGTTTAATTCAGTAGAAAATCAGAAAAAATCGAAAAATGCTGAAACTTTTTGTGCATGTTCCTGATGATGTTACGCAACTTTCATTATTTCAAAAGTTTTCATCTGAGCATCGTAAGTGCCTCGAAAAAATTCGTCATTACAGACTGTTCTGGTTTGACAGATTCTGTCTTTTATTTTGCATTCTCTCTTTTACAAGTTTTTAAGTGGTTTCTTTTCGTGTAAAAGTGCCCACTTGAGCCTAGTAACAGTGGCTAATGTTTAAAATAGTTGGCTTGTGAGTTTTGTCTTTGCTAGAACTTTGAAGTATTATCTTTTAGTGCACTAACCTGCTAATGAGAAAAGCTGTTAAGTTTTGGTGTGAAGGAAGTTTTCAAGTGTTGATAGAGGAGAATGATATTACATGATCAAGAAGAGTGAAGAGCTTAAGCTTGGGGAGGCTTACCTCCCCAGCATATTTCAAGAAGACTCAAGCATCTAAGCTTGGGGATGCCCAAGGCATCCCCTTCTTCATCTACAAATTATCAGGTCATCTCTAATGGTGCTATATTTTTATTGCTTCATGCTAGTGTACTCTTCCTTGGAGCGTCAGTGTGTTTTTGTTTTCAGTTTGTTTTGTTTTGTTTGCTGTGCTATACTTGTTGGATCCTAGTATTCATGTTTGGGAGAGAGACACGCTCCACTTTTTCATTAGAATACTCTTGTGCTTCACTTATACTTGTTGAGTATTCCTGTCTAGTTGCTGTTATTGCTGTTAGCTCTCAGTTTTTCATGTATCTCTTGTTAGAGCTTTCAGTTTCTTTTGAAGAAAGTACTCTCTTGCTTCACTTATATCTGTTTGGAGAGTTGTCAAATAAGTTGATTGGTGTTTGGTTGGACCAGAAAAATGCTATGCATGTGGTAGTGGTATAAAATGCTTACATGAATCTTTTTAGATCGTTGTCTTGAGTAATTTGATGCTTGCCAATTGTTTTGAGCTGTCAAGTAATTAATGTTTAAGCTTGTGCATCATGTAAGTAATGGCTATTAATGAAGAACTACTATAAGGATTTTCTGCTATAATAATCTGTTGCATAATTGGAAGTCCATAGTAGTCTAGATAATTTTTGGATGAAGGCTATGTGTTAACAAGGAAGACAGTGGGAGTCTATGGTTCGTCAAACCTTGTGTTTTATGTACACTCTTGCTATTCCAGTTGATAATGATGTTTGCTTATAATAACCTTGCTAGCCTAAACTCTGTACTAAGAGGGAATGCTTCTTGTACATCCAAAACCTTGAGCCAAATCCATGCCACCTGTGTCCACCATACCTACCTATTATGTGGTGTTTTCACCATTCCAAGTAAATTTCTTCATGTGCTATCTACTAACTACTCAAAACTGTTACATTTCCTTTTTGTGTCACTACTTGAAAAGCTCATAAGGACGTAGATAGGTGGTCTTTATTTCCTGGTTGATCAAATTTTACACACCTGGACTAGTGGCATATACATCCGCTTATCCAATAATTTTGCAAAAAGAGCTGGCAACGGGGTGCCCAGTCCCAATTAATTACAACTTTAACCAAACAATTCTCTTCACATCTTTTTGCCCCTGATTCGTCAGTCAAGCAATGTTCACAAGTGTGTAAACAAAAGAGAAGAGGGATGATCTGCCCGCTGGTAGAAATAACGTCCTTCATGGGAGCCGCTCTTGTAAAGTTTGATCAACTAGTGAAGTAGAGTATTGCCTATTTGCTGATTTGTTGACACCTGTATACACCATTACCTTACAAAACAATATTTTATGCTCTCTATATGCCTTCGGGAACTACAGCTCTAGCACATGATGTTAATCCCTGCTTCCCTCTGCGAAGGGCCATTCTTTTACTTTTATGTTGAGTCAGTTTTCCCACTTCTTTCTGTCTACTTAAGCAAACATCATTGTCAACTCCAGTATAACAGTTTTTACATAACTTTGTGTTTGGTTGATCATATTCTTTGCATTGACATTATCTATATGATATACATGTTGAAAGTTGAAGCAAAAGCTGAAGCTATTATCTTCCTTTGTGTTGATACAAACACTTTCATGTTGAGAATTATTGCTGCTGTGAGCTAACTATTATGTTAGACTATTATATCTCTAAATGTTTTATAGTATTATTCATGAAAGTTTGCACTTGTGTGATCACTTATGTTTACTCTTTATTTACTTGCTTGCAAACTATAGACCATTGGCTTGGATCACTTCATTCAGATCATGTGCATTACATTGTTATTTGATCAAAGATTGTGTTGGTAGCATGTCACTTCAAAAATTATCTGTTTTTATCGTTTACCTACTCGAGGACGAGCAGGAACTAAGCTTGGGGATGCTTGATACGTCTCAAACGTATCTATAATTTTTGATGTTCCATGCTGTTATTATATCAATTGCTACATGTTTTGGTTACACTTTATATCATTTTTATGCATTTTCTGGGACTAACCTATTAACAAGATGCCACAGTGCCAGTTCCCTGTTTTCTGCTGTTTTTGGTTTCAGAAAATCTATTAAGGAAATATTCTCGGAATTGGACGAAACAAAAGACATCGTCAATAATATCACGAGGAGATCACGGAGTCCAAAGGGGAGTCGGAGCAGACCCACCAGGGGGCCACGCCACACTAGGGCGCGGCCCAGGGTGGGCCCGCGCCCCCCTATGGCGTGGTGGCCCCCCTCGGCCACCGACGCCGCCTCTTCGCCTATATATTCTCCGCGACGCGAAAACCCTATTACGGTCGATCATATTCCACGAAAAGTTCCGTCGCGGCCGTCATCGTCAATCTCAGATCGGAGGAGTTCTGAAGCTCTTCCCGGCACCCTGCCGGAGGGGAGATCATCACCGGAGGGCTCTACATCACCATGCCTGCCTCCGGAGTGATGCGTGAGTAGTCCACCCCTGGACTACGGGTCCATAGCAGTAGCTAGATGGTTGTCTCTCTACCTTGTGCCTCCATGTTTAGATCTTGTGAGCTGCCTAACATGATCAAGATCATCTTATTGTAATGCTAGATGTTGTGTTTGCTGGGATCCGATGAATATTGATACCATGTTTATTCAAGTTGTTTATCTATGTGCTCTTGATCTTGCATGCTCTCCGTTGCTAGTAGATGCTTTGGCCAAGTAGATGCTTGTGACTCCAAGAGGGGGTATTTATGCTCGATAGTGGGTTCAGTCTCTAGATATCTGGATCAGTGACAGAAAGGTCTAAGATGGTAGATGTGCTGTTGCTACTAGGGATAAAACATTGGTGCAGTGTCCAAGGGCACTTGTATTGATTACATTACACACTTTACTTCATGCAATAATCTGTTGTTAGCAACTTAATACTGAATAGGATGCGGATGCTGCCTTGAAGGTGGATTATTTAGGCATAGATGCGGTTGGAATAACGGTCTATGTACTTTGTTGTAATGCCCAACTAGATTTCATAGTAGACATCTTGGCATGTATTGCATTGTTATGCCCTCTCTATTTGTCAATTGCCCAGCTGTAATTTGTTTACCCAACATGCTAGTTATCTGTTCTGAGAGAGACACCACTAGTGAACTGTGGACCCTGGTCCAATTTCCTCATACTGTTTACACAACCTGCTGCAATCATCTGTTTCCTGTTACTTGCTGTTTTTCCTGCTGTTTTCCACACCATACGTTTAACTCTTTGTTTCTGCAAGACCGGAGAGATTGACAACCTCTCTGTTTCGTGTTGGGCAAAGTTCTGGTTTGTGTCTGTGCAGATTCCACGTTGGTGCAAGCTCCCTAGCGCCAGGGGGAGTCAACATCAACAACCTTCCGATAGATCGTCAAGTCCTACTGGATTGATAACCTTCGGTAGATTTCTCAAGGGAAAACTTCTGCTGTCTATATCATAACCTTCCTCTTGGGGTTCACCAACACGTAGCCATCATGGCCCAGGAGGGGCCATTGGGGCAGCCTTCCACTTGCAGCCAGAAGCCGGAGGGTCCGATGTCCTCCGTCGCCATCGCGAAGGAATCCGGCAGGAGAAGCCGGCTGCGAGGCCTGCGGTTCAGATCCACGATGAACTCGAACGGCGCGAAGCTAGTATGAACCATGCTCCTAGGAGAGGGAGCAGCGGTGCCGCGGCCTCCACGGCCGCCGCGACCGCGAATCCCACGACCTCGCGGAACAGCTCGACCACGAGTGGAGGGGCCACTCTCCGCAGCAGCTGAAGAAGAACGAGGGCGCCCAACTCCTCTCCTCGCTCTCGCCATTGGCGCTGGCAGCTTGTGGGGAGGGCTGGAGTTGGACTGAGGAAGAAGATGAACGAAAGAGCCAGGGGTGCGCCTCGCTTTTATAGCCACGGCGGCACCTCTATCAAGCGTCTACTCGGTTCTTCCGTTATTGGGAATCGAGGGGGCCCTCGCAGTTATTCCCCCGAGCGGAGTAACTCCAAGACCTTCAAGGCCATCAATGAAGCAGAGCAAGGAAGACCAGGTGCCCGGGGACCCACTTTGACCTATCTTTAGGCCATGGCCCCGGCAGCTGGAGCAAGAGCCGCCGGGACCATGCCCGGGGGCTACTGTCGCAGCAGTGGAACATGGGGTTCACCTAGTACTGCCAAAGTAGGTCCACCCCATGTGGGCCCAAGATGAAGATGGACAAGACCAAGACTCAAGTCAAGCTGGCGGGTTCACCGTCAAGACACGCATGGCCTACGTCGACAAAGGGCTCCGGTCCTGGGGACCTTCCGGGTCCCCGAACCAAGCAAGAAGGCCAGGAAGGACCCGAGAGCCCGAGTTCCCGGCAGGAGGCCAGGCTCCCTCTCAGGTACTTCCCCACGTCCCTGTGGATAAGCACTCCACCTCACCGCGGAAGACTTGGGAAGCAAGGCGAAGGCAGCGCGGGCGGGAAGCACGTCCCGTGGTGGTGTCAGCTCCTGTCCACCCCAAGGCGGACGCTCCCACCTAACCCAAAGGAGACGCTAGGCTGAGGAGAGGCCACGTCTCCTCCTAAACTAGATGAGGAGGGGCCTTCACCCCGAAGGTCCCTCATGCCCCTCGCGTGACCCTGTGGCAACCCCTTAGCCTATAAAAGGAGGACCAAGGCACGGAGGAGGGGGGGGTCGAAAAAAGGACGAACACAAGGTAGAACCAAGGCATTAGCTCAACCAGAGCAAGACTAGACTAGGGCTGCGAAGGTAGAGGGGAAGGTGATCTCCTCCGGGTCAGGATCTGTCCTTCTTCTACCTCCAGCCAAAACCCTTCCGGGTACCCCATCCGGGAGGTTCCATTGTAAGCCACGCTATGAAGAACCCATCAATCCAGACATGCAGGAGTAGGGCTTTTAGTCTCCGGGCGGCCTGAACCTGGGTAGCTCCTTGTGTCCCTTTGGTTGCATGCTTTGATCATGGAGAGGAGAGCTTGATCTAGACTCCGCCCAAGAAGACGATTCTCAGCCTCCTTCGCGCCCCGTGCCGAACCTAAAAGGGGGTATCCTATACTCCCGGTGTCCGTGCATCGAGACACGACAGGGTCTATAAGAGAGGCAGGAGTACACTTCACATCCATCATTGGCAGTACACGGGTAGCAGAGAGCAAGATTTCTGAGAGGCAAGAGTTCCTAGAGCGGAGGCTGAAGGTGAACCCTCCCCTCGGTCGGATCCAAGCAGCGGCAAGGATCTCTGATGATTAGCAACATTCCCAACACTTGTTCCGACGGTTGCAGATCATCAGAGACGTCTTGCCGCTGTTTGGATCGAAGGCCGATTTGCCGTCTCACGACCACGCGATTATTTGCCGATTTGCCGGTCAGAGTGGGCTCTGGAGAAGGTAGGCAACTTCGATCCGACGTGGTTCTGAAAGGGGCATGGTTAATTTAGGTAGTGCTTGCGCATGGTTACCATCACTGGATAATATAGTTAGAATAGTTAGAATAGGATGTGCTAGAATAGGATAACTTAGTTAGAATAGCAAATAGAAGGTTGGTAGATGCCATATCTAGGTCCCAACCTTTGCTTTATAGATTTGGCCAACGCTATAAGATTTTCTATTTTATGGCTCGAGGAGAGCGAGGATGAAGATGATATCTTCATGCCGAGTGAAGAGAGCAAGAAAGCTGCAGCAGCGGCGGCGGCGTCGTCGTCGAAGGGCAAGGGTGCTGCGTCGTCGAAGGACAAGGGTGCTGCGTCGTCGAAGGGCAAGGGTGTTGCATCGTCGAAAGGCAGGAGTGATGCGGGAGGCTGCGTCGATGGTAGATGAATTTTCTTTTTCTAATTTGCAGAGTACCATGTATCTTCAATTTATGTTGTGTTCTCGCTACTACCGATATTTTCTTCTCTGTGTAATTTATGTTGTCAATGTAATTTGCAGGGTTTGTTTAATATCAATGTGAAAAGTAGTCGAAAGGGGGTAGCAAAGTGAAATTTTTTGGTTGCTTGTGTAAGGTTAGCCAAAAGGTATGTTATGATAGATGCTAGCCCATGCATGCGGCACCGAGGTGTCGACCCTGTTATCGAAAGGCAACACACGGCCTTGTTGGATATTTAAAACACAAAACACACTTGTATACATATGGTATGGAACAACCTAGGTTTGGGATGGGTTCCGACGCTCCGGGCCCCGCTTCGGCGAAACCCTATATCCGCTGGAAAAACCCTAATGTTTACGTCTACCCCCGTGAACGGCGTCGAAAGGGGGTAGGCCAGTGGACTTTTTTGCTTGATTGTGTTTGGTTGGGACATAGACACATGGGAAACCAACTTTTATCACAAGTTTTTACAAGATTGCCCCTGTTTCGTCCGAAGTGGGAGTTTTCACCTCTAAGTCCACACACTTGGTAGAGAGAAAGTGAAGCCGGTGAAGCCGGTCACACACCGGGGTAGATTCTTGGACATTTGAATCACCCAAAACACTTGTACACATATGGTATGCATCAACCTGGGTTTTGGTGGGGTTCCGACGCTCCGGTATAGACAATTATTCGCGACGTTATTTTATGTGGGTGGAAACCGCTATTCGGCGTAGCTATGTACATAGAATATGAATAAAACATATTAAACTTAATTGAGAGTAATAAATAGATACATAAAAAAAAGATTATGGTAAAAAACATTATGACTATTTTCGGCGAATCTGTATATATACATATAGCTATTCGGTGTATCAATATACATAAAAATGAATAAAAATGGTAGAGGTCTGCCGTCGGCACAGATTGCCGTCGACGTCACCTGATTTTCTGTGTCGACGGCTGCCTGTGTCCCGACGGTGGCCGTCGGGATAGAATGTCTGTGCCGACGGCCGTTTCTGTGCCGACGGCCTTGTCGACGGCTGGTCCTGGTACGCCCCTGTGCCGACGGCCCCGATAAATAGCCGTCGGCACAGGTTCTGGCCGTCGGCACAGTTCGCCATTCCTGTAGTGCATGATCCAGGATTGCTTAATCCAAATGCACAATAATGCTTCACTATGTGAGATGTTCATATGACAAATATGTCTCTCTTCCGACGAAATTAATTTTTCGTTTTGTAGGGGTGTGACGCGTCCGTGCTGCTGGACAACAGCACCACCATTGTGAGTGAAAAGGGGTCCAACCCGAACAGAAACTCAATCAGAGGGTTTGAGGTGGTCGACGAGATCAAGGTCGCCCTCGAGACTGCCTGCCCCGGCGTCGTTTCCTGCGCTGACATCGTCGCCCTTGCCGCTCGCGACTCCACTATCCTTGTAAGTAATACTGCTAGTAGTTCAAGCGCCTGGAAAATGCAGCCGGCCAGTCTGTGTGATCCAAACTAACTAAACTGCAGGTTGGTGGCCCGTACTGGGACGTGCCGCTTGGCCGGAGGGATTCTCTGGGCGCGAGCATCCAGGGCTCCAACAACGACATCCCTGCCCCCAACAACACCCTCCCCACCATCATCACCAAGTTCAAGCGCCTCGGCCTCAACGTCGTCGACGTCGTCGCCCTCTCAGGTGCCCACACTATCGGCTTGTCCAGGTGCACCAGCTTCAGACAGAGGCTGTACAACCAGTCCGGCAACGGCCTGGCCGACAACACCCTGGACGTGTCCTACGCCGCTTATCTGAGACAGGGGTGCCCACGCTCCGGCGGCGACAACAACCTCTTCCCGCTCGACGTTGTCACCTCCACCAAGTTCGACAACTTCTACTTCAAGAACATCCTTGTCGGCAAGGGCCTTCTCAGCTCCGACGAGATCCTGCTCACCAACAGCGCTGAGACGGTGGCGCTCGTCAAGGCCTACGCGAACGATGTGCACCTCTTCTTCCAGCACTTTGCACAGTCCATGGTGAACATGGGAAACATCATGCCCCTCACCGGCTCACAGGGAGAGATCAGGAAGAACTGCAGGAGGCTCAACAACTACTACCACTGAGCAATTACTGAACTTTTACGTGGAGTCCGTGTCATATTGTGTTTGAATAAGCTAGTGCGGCTGTAATGTGTTTTGTGATGAACTCAAGATCTGTAATTGGTGTTGAACTTCAGAAGATGTTATGTGAAAGAAAAATAGATTTTTGGAAGTTCGAATTTTTGGAAGTCCAATTCACAAACTTCGATATTTTTTAAAAAAGTATGAAATCCCGTAAGTATCAATCAACTATCTAAAAGGAAGGAAATTCTGAGATTATCTAAAAACAAAATACCAAAAAAGGAAAAGTTGGACCAAGGGTTGCCGTACTAAAAAAGGAAAGCCTCTAGTCTATGGGGTAACTAACTAGCGGTTGATTTCCAAGTAGTATTCCCAAAAGCTGAATCCAGTCTAAACTCTGAAGTAATTGTTTACAGTTTTCCTATAAAAAAATGTTTACAGTTTGGCCTTCAACCATATCTGCAATTTCCTTCTATCGCTGGATCTGGAAATCCAAATGCACTCGCAAGCTTAGAGTATTTGTATGGCTCCTTCTCAATGACCGGCTAAATACCGAGGATATGATATAGAGGCGCAACCCTCTTAACAAAGAAACTGAGAACGGTGTGTTTTACAGCATACCAACCTTAAACTAGGGATCATCTTTTTTCGCACATGAATTTCAACACTAAAAGTTGGTCATCTATTGGCCTCAACTCCGTAATTCTCTTGTAGGCAAAGCCTAACCTAAACAAATCTTACATCATGGAAGTTTTCATCATGGCGGATTGGACCATATGGAAGCAGAGGAACGCCATCATCTTCTACAATGTCACTCCCTCCTTGGCATCTTGGTCTTTCCTCTTGTAAAAGAAGTGTCTAACGCAAACTCCTCTATTATGATAAAATAAAATGCTTATTCGTATCACGTGTTCTTTCTATTTCTTTTGTAGGGGCATGATAGACCTCGAGAGCTAGCCTGGCTACTTTGTCCTGTGACGATAGCAAAGTTAGCTACGTACCTGGATATATCAGATCGATCGATAGAGTGACCTGCTTCGCTCATGCATCCATGTACCTTTTCCCCTGAGAGCGACGGGCGGTCAAACCTAATTCTCCGGTGATGCGGTGGTAGGACAAATTAAAAAGTGAAAGAGAGCCGGGCCGACGGGAAGCCGGAAGAGCACACGCCGACCAAACCTAGATTTTCCGGCGCGCCATTAATGCCGGACACTACTGATTTCTACTCCTCTACTCGATCATCTACAGGCCCTGACCTTACCTAACACAAGGTCCTAGCCCAGCCCAGCCACCCTCGTCGTGGTACAAGCTGACGTGCAAAATATATCTCAAAAAAAAAAACTGACGTCCAAATGATAATTTTAACAATGTACTTCTTTTGGCATTTAGTCTGTGTAACGCCATGCGAACCAATATCTTCTCGACATCCGTGTGCTCTTTTCTCGAAATTTCTTCACGTGGTTTCTCCTACTGGCCGATGATATTGTACAGTATGTGGAGTAGGTGATTGATCTAAACTAGGTGGAGCAGATGCGTGTGCAAACACTTTTACTTCCCGACATGTACTTAGAGCACTAGCAAAGCAAAACCTTTAGATTTATCCATTACAATACCGAATAAAAGTCTTACACACATATGGTCATTCAGACCAAGTCTTACATAGGTGCCTTCATGGGCTACTTCACATTATTCAGCGGAAGCTACTACGTGGTAGATAAGCACAACCTACGATAACCCGGCAGGCAGCTGACTTATGGAGATCCCTAGTTCGCATAGAAGTCGTCGTACTCCTCTTCGGCGTAGTGCTCCTCGAAATCTGGCTAAGACAATAGCCAGGGACGAAACCAATATGAATACATTTGATTGTACTCGCAAACTACCCCAACTTGAACATGCACTAGTTTTATGTTTTATTTTCAAACTTTTATATATTAAGACATCTTTATATCTTTATTGAAAAAGAGGTAAGAAGAATTTTATAACTATCCTCCAATGAATCACCATCTTATTTATTTCTCCAAAACTCCTCATTTTTCCAACCATACCCCGTCATGGTCCATTTGCCTCCAACAACCTCATACCGATCCGTTGTTATGGTTGTATACAACATTCACCACTTCCTTTTCTTTTTAAAAGTTTAAATCTCTTTTCAAAAACTTGCACATGGTCTTAGGACAGCCTCCCAACTGTCCATATCCGAGGACTCGGCTATTAGAATAGTTTTTACACTCTGCAGAGGTAGCACGCTTTTCCCACATCCATCCGGTAACTCATCGTGTCAGCCACGTCCCGCCATACAAGGTGTATGCGAAGTTGAGTCACCGACCGTAGCCTGTCCTTTGCTCATGCTAGTATAGGACCCTGCCCTTATGACACTTTCCATCCACACTTAACCCAGCCCGTCGAAATCTAAGTGTGAGGACTCATAGTTTTCCCCGGCGACCCCATGGTGAAGTCTTCAATCCTCCTCCTTATCTTTCTCATAGAGTTTGAGCGAGGACCCAGGTCAGGGGTAGGTCACCCAACCATCCCCTCATGCATAACGGAGTCATCTCCGTCGATGAGGCATCCCATATTAATATGAGCAAATTATATGACTACGCCCTTTTCCCATATGTGGGTAAATGTGGTCGCACAGGGTAAGATTGGTCGTCATAGTACTAGGACACAATGTGCATTTTTCATAAACATCTCCATTCTCCATTTCTTCACTTCAACACCGACATCTCGGTATTCCACATCCATACAAGTGTTTTCAAAAGGGAGTTTTGAATAAAAAATATTTTTCCCATCCTATAGTTTGACATATACTACCTTATATTTCTACATCGGTGGCAAAATAGTTTTTCATATGCTTTTTGAAAAGGTTTTAAAAATCATTGCCTTAAGAGTAAATCATGGTATCAAAGAAGATGTATATATATATGGGTGCAAGCTCAGAGAGTAGCTTGCCTTGCTCAACAAAGTGACCCTGGTCTGGTTCTTCTGGTTCAACAAATTCTCCCTCCTCGAAAATCCCGGCAACGTTATCGTCTACTTGTCAAACAAACAGATACAAACAATCACTATACTACTCAATCAAACATCACAACATTACAATCTTGAATGCTATAAATAGCCACTGCACACACCAAGCAACACAATTTGGGTTCAATTTAATTGAATTAACCACTATTTATTTATGTCTTAAATAAGGCAGAAACTAGTTGAACATGTTTAATTGCATATCTCAAGTTCTGTTGGTCACAAAAATACAAACTAAATTTCTACAGAAAGTTACTGATGTGTAGAAGACAATCCAATTTGATTTGGATTAATTGGAGTTACCAAACTCCCTACACAATTGTTTTAATACAGAAGCTTAATAAATAAGTTTTAGTTACTGCCTAAGTTCTATTGATCATAAAATTAAATACTTTCAGGGGTAACTAACACTGATTAAATGTGATCTAAAAAAATTGGTCCTAACTCAGTTGGGTTAAGCATTAAACATCTATAATTGTTTTAGTAGAGAAGGGTTTGCTATATTTAATCTAATGCCAAACAATTACTATTGCCTAATTAATTCTACCAAAATTAGGGAAGCTAAGAGATCACAGTACCAAGCTAACAATATTGGATTGGAATTATTTGGGTCAATATATCATCAGAAACAAACAGGTTTAGGTTTTAAACCTTCTGTGGCATTTTTAATAATACACATTTATTATTTATCTAAATGAGATGAAACCACTTGGGTTGGTTAAACAATTTCATAAGCTATCCAGAGAATTTTGGTTTGAATTATTTGGACTTATATTTCTCGAGTTATCGAATTTCAAAGTTCAGTCCAGTACTGAAATTCCAGAATAAATTAAATTAGAAAACTACTCTGGTTTGGATAATGTTGAAGATCCTGACGGGTGGGGTCCACTCGTCAGTGACTCAACGGAAATATCTCGCACGCTGGATAATGTTTAAATTGTTGACTGTGGGTCCCGCTTGACAGTGACTCACTAAGCGAAGCGGTACGCTACCGTTGATCTCAGATCCAACGGCCTACGGAGGCCACGAACGGCGACGACCAAATATGGGCGGCGCCGCCGTGCCAGCGACGGCGAGGATGGTCGGAGAGGCACCTGGGGTGGTTAGCGACGGTGGGGAAGACAGCGTTCGACGGCAGAGAACTTGGGGGGGCTCAGGAGGTGAGTTGAGCTTGATGGGGGTGATCCGAGCGTCGGCGGCGAGCTCCGCTGCTTCCACGGACGGATCCCGGCTCCGGCGAGCTCTCTGCGTCGTTCCTGTGCACGAAACAGAGGGCAAACGGAGGCATGTGAGTGCGGTGGTGAAGGCAGAGAGTGTGCAAGGCAGAGAGGAGAGAAAGGAGGTGAAACACGGCACGGCCGTGGTCGGCGTCCACCTTCTCCTCCGGCAGCACCTGGCCGTGCTTGACCAAAGCAGCAAAGGCTGCAGCGGCGTGTCCGCCCTCCGGGCGGTGCACGAGAGGGTGTGGGGTGAGTGTGAGAGCAGTGGATTGGGGTGAAGAGCCGAGGGATGCGGTGGGGGTTTATATCGCCGAGCTCCGGCGTGTCGTGGACAGGCTGCAGGAGGGGTCTGGGGGTGGGAGAGCACGCCATTTTTGGCGGTGCGGTGTAGCAACGGCGTGGGGAGGTGGCAGTTAGGGTTAGAGGGAGAGAGGTGCGGCGGGGTGAGCTGTGGCTAGCTCGGGCCGACGGCGTCCATGGCGCACGCCCGTGAGACTTGATGGAGTGCTGGCGTCGCCGTGGGCCACCAGGGGTGACGTAGGAGTGTCTGCGGGGGCACGGGGAGACAGGTGAGTGACTGGGCGGTGGTGTGCTGGCGAGGGGAGCAGGGATGGCCGCGTTCGCCGTCGATGGCCACGCGCGGCCATGGACGCGGCGCGCTCGTGTTCGACCGCACGGGTACGGGCGGGCAGCGTCTCTGAGGCGGTCTCCTCTTGACCAGTCGAGAGCGGAGAGGCAGAAGGGGTGGAAGGCACGGCGCGGGCCAGCGCGGCGTCCTCCTTCATCTAGCTCCCATAGGTGGTCACTGGTGCAGTACGGCGGCGAGCTGCTCCAATGGCTACGGTCCAAATCGGCCAATTCACACGTTTCCAACGCTCTCCGGCGAGGCAGTGAGGTGAGAGAGATGAGTGCGACGTGAGAGGAGTGAGTAGTTTGCCGAATTTCGCTCGAATTCGAGCGAATCGAATTCGGATTTGGGCAGAGTTCATCAGTGCTCACCAGGTGTTCGACAGAACGCCTGAACCAAATTCAAATTTGAATTTTTGAAAAATCTTTTCATATTTGGTTCCCTGACTAATTATCAAGCATTTGTGGTGCTGTGGTGATATTTATTTAGTATTTGTACATAGTACATTTTGTGATTTAAAGAAGATAAAGAAAGATTTTGAATTTAATTTTAGGTTTTTGGAAATTGTTTATTTGAGAGGGAAAAGTTGTACGAACAAATTGAGAGTGATCACATTATCACTCTACTGAAGTTTGGGTGAAAGAAAATTAAGGGAGAAATTGGGTGACACTTGTCACATTGTTTTTGTTGTTTTTAAATTTTAATTTTGTTTTTCCAAGTTTTTATTTAGAGCAACAATCAACACAAGCAACGATGAACAATCAACACACATAATACAACAAAAAAATTGTTGGCCCAGATTTGCTAGGCTTGGGTGCTAAGGAGGTTTGGGAATTCGCTCATAAGATAGTCTTCACATTCCCATGTTGCTTCTTCTTCGGAGTGGTTAGTCCACTAGACTTTGTAGAACTTGATCGCGCGCCTCCGGGTAAGACGAACATCTTCGTCAAGAATCTTGACAGGTCTCTCACGATAAGTCAGGTCATGTTTCAGATCGATGGAGAGGTGATCGATGTTTTTGAAAACATCGGGCTTGTCGGGAACTTCAAGACACTTCCGGAGCAAGGAAATGTGGAAGACATCATGAAATTCCGATAACTCTTGGGGCAGCTCCAGTTGATAAGATACTTCTCCTCGACGAGAAATGACCTTGAAGGGTCCAATATATCTTGGCGCCAATTTTCCCTTGACATGAAAACGCTGCATACCCTTGAGTGGTGTCACTCGGAGATAGACATAATCTCTGACGTTGAAGGTGACATCGCGACGCTTGGGGTCAGCGTAGCTCTTCTGACGGGATTGGGCAGTCTTGAGACGCTCGCGGATAAGTTGGACTTGTTCTTCAGCTTCACGGAGGGTATCTGGTCCAAACAATTTGCCTTCTCCGGTGTCGACCAATTCAGGGGCGTACGACACTTCTTGCCGTAAAGTGCTTCAAACGGGCCATTTGCAGACTGGACTGGTAGCTATTGTTGTAGGAGAATTCTGCAAATGGAAGACAATCTTCCCATTTGGAACCATAAGATAGAACACATGCACGAAGCATGTCCTCTAATATCTGATTCACTCGCTCGGTTTGGCCTCCGGTCTGGGGGTGATAAGCTGTGCTAAAAGCCAACTTGGTTCCGAGGGCTTCATGAAGAGATTTCCAGAATCTTGAGGTGAATTGTGTGCCTCTATCAGATACAATCCTTTTAGGCACACCATGCAGGCTTACTATTCTGGAAATATACAAGTCCGCTAACTGAGCTCCGTGTGAGTGGTCTTGACAGGAACAAAATGGGCAACCTTGGTCAATCGATCAACGATGACCCAGATTGAATCATGGCCTCGGTTGGATCTTGGAAGTCCGGTAATAAAGTCCATTCCAATTTCATCCCACTTCCACTCAGGAATTTTCAAAGGTTGAAGCAATCCAGCGGGTCGCTGATGTTCAGCCTTGACTCGCTGACAGATATCACACTTGGCTACGAAAGAACCAATCTCTCGCTTCATTCCATGCCACCAAAATCTCTCACGAAGGTCTTGGTACATCTTTGTTCCGCCGGGGTGAATGAATAAGGGGTCTCATGGGCTTCTGTCAGGATTAAATCTTAAGCTCCTTGACATTAGGCACACAGATACGACCATTGAATCTCAACACTCCTTCAGCATCTTCGGTAAAACCGGGTGCTTTGCTGAGAGAAATCTTCCTCTTAATTCCGCTTTCATGATCCTTTTGGGCTTCCTTGATTTGATCCATCAAGGTTGGGGCTAACTCTAGATTGGCGAGATAACCATGGCTAACAAGCTCTAGTCCGAAATCTTCGAACTCTTTGAACAAGGCTGGTTGTTCGGCTTGGATCAAGGCATTCAGGGTGCAAGGCTTGCGACTCAGGGCATCGGCAACTACATTAGCCTTTCCGGGGTGATAATGGATTCCAATATCATATCCTTGATTAATTCCATCCATCTCCTTTGTCGCAGGTTCAACTCCTTCTGGGTGAAGATATACTTCAAACTCTTGTGATCCGTATAGATCTCGCAGCGATGTCCCACAAGATAGGGACCCACGTCTTAAGAGCAAGAACAACAGCAACTAACTCCAGATCATGGGTTGGATAATTTTCTTCATGCGGTCGCAACTGTCGAGACAGATACGACACAACTTTGCCTTCTTGCATCAGAACGCAACCAAGTCCGAGGCGTGATGCATCGCAATACACGTCGAAACTCTTGGTGACGTCTGGCATAATCAAGACTGGGGTTGAAGTCAGTCTCTTCTTTAGTTCTTGAAACTATCTTCACACTTCTGGGTCCATTCAAATTTCTTGTCCTTCTTCAACAGTTGAGTCATGGGCTTGGCTATGCTGGAGAATCCTTCAACGAACTTGCGGTAGTAACCCGCTAGTCCGAGAAAGCTTCGGATTTCAGTCACATTAGTGGGGGCTTTCCAGTCAACGATAGCTTGGATCTTCTCTGGGTCAACAGAAATTCCTCCAGCAGATACAACATGTCCGAGAAATGCCACTTCGCTAAGCCAGAACTCACACTTGCTAAGCTTGGCATATAGCTTGTGCTCTCGGAGGGTCTCCAGAACTAGACGCAGATGTTCAGCATGCTCTTCTTCGGTCTTGGAGTAGATAAGAATATCGTCGATAAAGACTACCACGAACTTGTCGAGGTACTCCATGAAAATCTTGTTCATGAGATTCATGAAATAGGCTGGGGCATTGGTCAGACCAAAGGACATCACGGTGTATTCAAACAAACCGTAACGGGTGGTGAAAGCGGTCTTGGGAATGTCTGACTCTCGGATTTTCAACTGATGATATCCTGTCCGAAGATCGATCTTGGAAAAGACTCGGGCTCCGTTCATCTGATCGAACAGATCCTCGATCTTGGGAAGAGGTACTTGTTTTTAATGGTCACATCATTGAGCTTGCGATAATCCACACACAGGCGTGTGGTACCGTCTCTTTTGTCCACAAAGATAATGGGTGATCCCCAAGGTGAAGCGCTTGGGCGAACAAGACCTTTGCTGAGCATATCAGCCAACTGCTTCTTCAATTCAACCAGTTCTTCTGGATTCATCCGTATGGTCTCTGGGATATAGGGGCTGTCCCGGAATAAGTTCAATTACGAACTCAATATCCCGGTCTGGCGGCATACCAGGCAATTCTTCCGGGAAAACATCTCGGAATAGGTGAACAACACGGATCTCATCTAAAAGGGGTCGAGCTATGCCCTCATGGCAGCCTGGTTGGGAATGACTGGTTTCAGACACATACTCCACTTCGACTCCATTATCAAAGTGAGAGAAACAGCTCTTCTGGCGCAGTCAATACGCCTTGAAACTTGGCTAACCAGTTCATACCAAGTATAACATCTATACCCTTGGTTCCTAGGATGATTAGGTCGGCTGCAAATTTCTCGCCTCCGATCTCTATGGAGGTATTGGGGCAAAACCTCTTGGTTTCTATGGTAGAGCCAGGGATTTGTATACTCATAGGTTTAAGTAGGAAGCTCTCTACTAAACCTCCCTTAGCGACGAACTCCTCGGTAACAAAGGAATGGGTTGCACCAGAATCAAACAGAACAGTTGCAGGTACTGAGTTGACAAGAAACGTACCCAGCACAACATCTGGCGCATCCTGGGCTTCCTCAGCATTGATGTGGTGCAGACGGCCCTTGGCAACACAACATTTCCGCGGGTGCGGCATTCTTGCCATTTCCAGCTCGGCCTTGACCATTGTTCGGTGCCGGTGCATTGGGGCGCTGAACATTCCTCTTAGGATTGGGGCATTCTCTGGAGTAGTGACCCTTAGTGCCGCATTCAAAGCAGACAACATTGGCATTGCGGTTGAAGTTGAAGTTGTTGAAGTTTCCTCCGGGACGGTTATTGTCATTGGGGCGGTTGAAGTTGTTTGGGCGGTTAGGAAAGGTGGAGCGGGGTGCTTGCGGTGGTCGATAAGCAGGCTTGGATGCTGGCTGAAAGATACGAGGCTTCTGGTTGCTTGAACCTTCAGAAGCAATCATCCTCCTCTTACGACCTTCAAACATGGACTTGCGCTTGGTCTCCAGCTGGATGGCTTTGTCCACAAGTGACTCCAAATCATAGAAGTCATGGATAACCAACGCGCATTGCAGCTCATCATGAAGTCCATTCAGAAAACGCTCCATCTTCTTCTTCTCAGTGTCGGTGTCATCAGGAGCATACCGAGATAAGTCGGTAAACTCATCAAGATAACCAACCACATCTTTATTTCCCTGCCTCAGCTTGCGGAATTCATCCTTCTTCCTCTCAATGAGTCCGCCGGGGATATGCTTCTTGCGGAACTTCTCCTGGAACTCAGCCCAGTTGATCACATAGCCAACTTGCTGGAGAGCCTTGGTAGCTTCCCACCAAGCTCGTGCAGGACCAGCAAGATAGTGGGTTGCATACAGAACCTTCTCATTGACTCCCACACAGCAACTTCCAGGTTGTTCTCGATGGTACGAAGCCAATCATCGGCCTCCAGTGGGTGAAGTCCCCTGGAATAGGTAGGTGGGTTGGTCTTCTGAAAGTCGCTTAAGGTGGATTGCTGATTTCCATTGCCATTGCCATTGCCATTGCCACCATGGTTGTTATTGTTGTTGTTAACTGAGCGGCAGCGATCTGCTGCAGGGCAGCAAGATGAGCTTGGCGCTCCTCCCGGGCATTTTGGCGTTCCTCCATAATGAGCGCAAGAAGTTGGGCGGGGTCGGTTCTGGTGGTGGTGGCGGTGGTCCTCCATCCGGGTTGTTGGTGCGACGAGTGTCCACCATCCTGAAGCATACCGGGTATAAGAGGCAAGGCAAAAAGGTTTCGACTAAGGGGAAGAAGATGAATTCGCAAGTGGTTGATTAATTAGGACGATATTGAAATATTTTGCACAACCCAAACAAGACTAACACATTTATATAACACAAGCATCACACAACGAGTTCACAGCATCAAGCTTACAACATCACCCTACATCTAATGTACATAATACATGGTTTCCAAAGGAACCACTACCTAGACTCGACTAGCGATGGGGGTCAACCTAATCCTGCGATAGTACTCAAGTCACTCGCCTACTGAGGTGGAACCTCCGGCTCTGCTGCGTCAGCGTCGGACTGGTAGGGTGGCTCCTCCGGGTCCTCCTCCTCGCCCTCGAGAACTGCCTCGAGTGGCTCCTCCTCCTCGTCAACTAGCTCCTCCTCGTAGTCCATCTCCTCCTGGTAATCCTCATCGTCACTGATGAAGGCACTGTTCTCCCTGCGGAGATCCTCGCCCTCCTCCTCCATCTCGTTGGCATGGTGCTCCATATCCTCGATCATCTCGTCCTGCTCCGCCACCCTCTTGCGGAGCTTGGCGACGATCTTCTTCAGCTGGGTCCTCTCTTGAGAAGAGCAATCTTCTCCTGCTTCAGCTGCGCCTCACGCTCGCGACTCTCATTGAGCGAGATGCGCTCAAAGCGAGCTCGAAGTCTAGCGCTCATCAGATCCTCCTGGGTGCGGTAGAGTAGGACCTCCATGTCCAGGATGTACTCTCCAAACGTCGGGTGTAGAGGTGACTGGATGGGGTGTCCATCATCGGTGCGCCTCCCGTAAACCGAAAGCGGGAGTTCACCAGCTCCGCCTTGTGCTCCTCACAAAGTCGGGCTAGCAACCTCTGCATGGCACGACACAGTCCGTCGTCCCAGTGGGCGTCCATAGTGGCGAAGATCAGCGTCCTGGATCCGGGAGACTTGAGGTTCCCCCGAACAGACGACTCGATGCGCCAACACAGGTTTCCGTTGCCGAGAACGTCAACCTGGGCTCCCTTGAACTCTGGAGCGGGGCGACCTAACAGCTTGCTCAACTCAAACAAGTCCTTCTCGAACATCATCTCGCCATCCTTCTCAAGCTGATAGAACTCAGTCCAATGGAGTGCCATCTACAATTTTAGGCAAGATTTTAAGTTAGTGCGATGACCGTGTACAAAATTTTAAATTTAGTGAAATAACAAGTGCGCAAAATTTTAAGCTTAATGGGATGACAAGTGTGCAATATTTTAAGAGTACAAGAAAATGTAATAATTAATGAGAGTAAATTTTGCATAAGTCGGAGGATTGGAAGATAAGCAATTTTCAAAAATACTTCACTTCTTTGTTTTAGAAATTAACTTTTGTAACTTTATCTAACGACCATGCTAACTAAGGTCTCTTAAAGTCAGGATGGCTCTGATACCAGCTCTGTGGGGACCCCGGACTAGCTGTCCGAAATACCCGATTATGCTTAACACAACGATCCCATGATCAGTCTGTCGTTGCACATAATCCGAACTGAATACCAAAGTTTACATCCATTACAATACCGAATAAAAGTCTTACACATATGGTCATTAGACCAAGTCTTACATAGGTGCCTTCATGGGCTAATTCACATTATTCAGCGGAAGCTACTACGTGGTAGATAAGCACATCCTACGATAACCCGGCAGGCAGCTGACTTATGGAGATCCCTAGTTCGCATAGAAGTCGCCGTACTCCTCTTCGGCGTAGTGCTCCTCGAAATCTGGCTAAGACAATAGCCAGGGACGAAACCAATATGAGTACATTTGATTGTACTCGCAAACTACCCCAATGAACATGCACTAGTTTTATGTTTATTTTCAAACTTTTATATATTAAGACATCTCTATATCTTTATTGAAAAAGAGGTAAGAAGAATTTTATAACTATCCTCCAATGAATCACCATCTTATTTATTTCTCCAAAACTCCTCCTTTTTCCGACCATAGCCCGTCATGGTCCATTTGCCTCCAACAACCTCATACCGATCCGTTGGTATGGTTGTATACAACATTCACCACTTCTTTTCTTTTAAAAGTTTAAAATCTTTTCAAAAACTTGCACATGGTTTAGGACAGCCTCCCAACTGTCCATATCCGAGGACTCGGCTATTCGAATAGTTTTTACACTCTGCAGAGGTAGCACGCTTTTCCCACATCCATCCGGTAACTCATCGTGTCAGCCACGTCCCGCCATACAAGGTGTATGCGAAGTTGAGTCACCGACCGTAGCCTGTCCTTTGCTCATGCTAGTATAGGACCCTGCCCTTATGACACTTTCCATCCACACTTAACCCAGCCCGTCGGAATCTAAGTGTGAGGACTCATAGTTTTCCCCGGCGACCCCATGGTGAAGTCTTCAATCCTCCTCCTTATCTTTCTCATAGAGTTTGAGCGAGGACCCAGGTCAGGGGTAGGTCACCAAACCATCCCCTCATGCATAACGGAGTCATCTCCGTCGATGAGGCATCCCATACTAATATGAGCAAATTATATGACTACGCCCTTTCCCATATGTGGGTAAATGTGGTCGCACAGGGTAAGATTGGTCGTCATAGTACTAGGACACAATGTGCATTTTTCATAAACATCTCCATTCTCCATTTCTTCACTTCAACACCGACATCTCGGCATTCCACATCCATACAAGTTTTTCAAAGGAGTTTTGAATAAAAATATTTTTTCCCATCCTATAGTTTGAATATACTACCTTATATTTCTACATCGGTGGCAAAATAGTTTTTCATATGCTTTTTGAAAAGGTTTTAAAAATCATTGCCTTAAGAGTAAATCATGTTATCAAAGTAGATGTATATATATGGGTGCAAGCTCAGAGAGTAGCTTGCCTTGCTCAACAAAGTGACCCTGGTCTGTTCTTCTGGTTCAACAAATTCTCCCTCCTCGAAATCCCGGCAACGTTATCGTCTACTTGTCAAACAAACAGATACAAACAATCACTATACTACTCAATCAAACATCACAACATTACAATCTTGAATGCTATAAATAGCCACTGCACACACCAAGCAACACAATTTGGTTTCAATTTAATTGAATTAACCACTATTTATTTATGTCTTAAATAAGGCAGAAACTAGTTGAACATGTTTAATTGCATATCTCAAGTTCTGTTGGTCACAAAAATACAAACTAAATTTCTACAGAAAGCTACTGATGTGTAGAAGACAACCAATTTGATTTGGATTAATTGGAGTTACCAAACTCCTACACAATTGTTTTAATCAGAAGCTTAATAATAAGTTTTAGTTACTGCCTAAGTTCTATTGATCATAAAATTAAATCCTTTTAGGGGTAACTAACACTGATTAAATGTGATCTAAAAAAATTGGTCCTAACTCATTTGGGTTAAGCATTAAACATCTATAATTGTTTTAGTACAGAAGGGTTTGCTATATTTAATCTAATGCCAAACAATTACTATTGCTTAATTAATTCTACCAAAATTAGGGAAGCTAAGAGATCACAGTACCAAGCTAACAAATTGGATTGGAATTATTTGGGTCAATATATCATCAGAAACAAACAAGTTTAGGTTTTAAACCTTCTGTGGCATTTTTAATAATACACATTTATTATTTATCTAAATGAGATGAAACCACTTGGGTTGGTTAAACAATTTCATAAGCTATCCAGAGAATTTTGGTTTGAATTATTTGGACTTATATTTCTCGAGTTATCGAATTTCAAAGTTCAGTCCAGTACTGAAATTCTAGGAAAATTAAATTAGAAAACTACTCTGGTTTGGATAATGTTGAAGATCCTGACGGGTGGGGTCCACTCGTCAGTGACTCAACGGAAATATCTCGCGCGCTGGATAATGTTTAAATGCTGACTGTGGGTCCCGCTTGACAGTGACTCACTAAGCGAAGCGGTACGCTACCGTTGATCTCGATCCAACGGCCTACGGAGGCCACGAACGGCGACGACCAAATATGGGCGGCGCCGCCGTGCCAGCGACGGCGAGGATGGTCGGAGAGGCACCTGGGGTGGTTAGCGACGGTGGGGAAGACAGCGTTCGATGGCGGAGAACTTGGGGAGGCTCAGGAGGTGAGTTGAGCTTGATGGGGTGACCGAGCGTCGGCGGCGAGCTCCGCTGCTTCCACGGACGGATCCGGCTCCGGCGAGCTCTCTGCGTCGTTCCTGTGCACGAAACAGAGGGCAAACGGAGGCGTGTGAGTGCGGTGGTGAAGGCAGAGAGTGTGCAAGCCAGAGAGGAGAGAAAGGAGGTGAACACGGCACGGCCGTGGTCGCGTCCACCTTCTCCTCCGGCAGCACCTGGCCGTGCTTGACCAAAGCAGCAAAGGCTGCAGCGGCGTGTCCGCCCTCCTGGCGGTGCACGAGAGGGTGTGGGGTGAGTGTGAGAGCAGTGGATTGGGGTGAAGAGCCGAGGGATGCGGTGGGGGTTTATATCACCGACTCCGGCGTGTCGTGGACAGGGTGCAGGAGGGGTCTGGGGGTGGGAGAGCACGCCATTTTGGCGGTGCGGTGTAGCAACGGCGTGGGGAGGTGGCAGTTAGGGTTAGAGGGAGAGAGGTGCAGCGGGGTGAGCTGTGGCTAGCTCGGGCCGACGGCGTCCATGGCGCACGCCCGTGAGACTTGACGGAGTGCTGGCGTCGCCGTGGGCCACCAGGGGTGACGTAGGAGTGTCTGCGGGGGCACGGGGAGACAGGTGAGTGGCTGGGCGGTGGTGTGCTGGCGAGGGGAGCAGGGATGGCCGCGTTCGCCGTCGATGGCCACGCGCGGCCATGGACGCGGCGCGCTCGTGTTCGACCGCACGGGTACGGGCGGGCAGCGTCTCTGAGGCGGTCTCCTCTTGACCAGTCGAGAGCGGAGAGGCAGAAGGGGTGGAAGGCACGGCGCGGGCCAGCGCGGCGTCCTCCTTCGTCTAGCTCCCATAGGTGGTCACTGGTGCAGTACGGCGGCGAGCTGCTCCAATGGCTACGGTCCAAATCGGCCAATTCACACGTTTCCAACGCTCTCCGGCGAGGCAGTGAGGTGAGAGAGATGAGTGCGACGTGAGAGGAGTGAGTAGTTTGCCGAATTTCGCTCGAATTCGAGCGAATCGAATTCGGATTTGGGCAGAGTTCATCAGTGCTCACCAGGTGTTCGACAGAACGCCTGAACCAAATTCAAATTTGAATTTTTGAAAAATCTTTTCATATTTGGTTCCCTGACTAATTATCAAGCATTTGTGGTACTGTGGTGATATTTATTTAGTATTTGTACATAGTACATTTTGTGATTTAAAGAAGATAAAGAAAGATTTTGAATTTAATTTTAGGTTTTTGGAAATTGTTTATTTGAGAGGGAAAAGTTGTAGGAACAAATTGAGAGTGATCACATTATCACTCTACTGAAGTTTGGGTGAAAGAAAATTAAGGGAGAAATTGGGTGACACTTGTCACATTGTTTTTGTTGTTTTTAAATTTGAATTTTGTTTTTCCAAGTTTTTATTTAGAGCAACAATCAACACAAGCAACGATGAACAATCAACACACATAATACAACAAAAAAAATTGTTGGCCCATATTTTTGGAATAATAATACTTATTATAATTTTGGGATGTTACAATAACCCTATGCACAAAGCATAAACATACTATAAAATATTTCCATTGCTCTTCATTTGGAACCAATCATATGGGATAGTAGAGAAGGGTTTAGGCATGTCAATCATCATCGCAAATTGCTAAACAGTTTAGGACATGAGATAGTGGAAACAGACGAGTTATGAAAGAAATAGACACCTCTGGATCAGGTACACCTGAAGCACATACATGGTTCCTAAATCCTAATCTTACCACAAGTGGAGCGGGTGGAATCATGCATGCAGCTGAATCACGTTACTTCTATCTATAAAACGGAACCAGATATGCAAGAGCTAAATCACAACAGCTTTGCAAGAAGCTCATGGATCCATCCAAGAGATTCCTCGGTGCAATCTGCTTTGCTTTCCTCTGCCTCTCTGTCTCTGTTGCCTTCGCTGATCACCATGAGAGTGCCCATCCAGTTGGACACGCTCCAAAGCTAGGCCTTTCTCCAGATTTCTACAAGTCCACATGCCCACAGGCTGATGAGATTGTGGTGGCTGTCTTGAAGAAGGCTATTGCCAAGGAGCCACGGATCGCCGCTTCCCTTCTGAGGCTCCTTTTCCACGACTGCTTTGTTCAGGTGAGCACAAGTTCAAACGCTTTTTTCTCATGCGCTAAAAAAAATTCTACAACCATATATTAACACGGTTCACCTTCAGTTAAGTATTGCATTTGCTAGACAACTACTAGAAACCATGATGCCATCCTGTGTTAGTTCTCAAGATCAAAAGTTATGTTGCTCAAATTTCAGGGGTGTGATGCGTCAGTTCTGCTGGATGACAGCAAGACAGTCGTAAGCGAGAAAAACGCTCTTCCCAACAAGAATTCTATTAGAGGATTTGAAGTCATAGATGAGATCAAAGCTGCACTAGAAGAAACATGTCCACACACGGTGTCTTGTGCTGACACTATTGCCCTGGCTGCCAGAGGTTCAACAGTATTGGTAAATATCTGTCCTCCGTGTTATATAAACCTGTGCTAGCTAGGCTGATAGTTGTAGAAAGGGAAATGGTGGATTTCTCAAAGGAACTACTCTAATTTTTATATTACTTGGAGCTACAGATGGCTGAGAACTACTTGTATCCTCAAGTAAATATGTGTTTGTGATGTGGCACAAGCTGATAGTGTCGTCTCATCTCATGACAGAGTGGTGGCCCATATTGGGAACTTCCTCTAGGAAGGAGGGATTCAAAGACAGCGTATATGAAGCTAGCAAATAAGAACCTTCCTCCACCGAATGCGACACTGCATCGTCTTATAAAATTCTTCGGAAGGCAAGGACTGGACAGAGTTGACCTTGTAGCACTATCAGGTATGTCGCCTCTTCGATGTAAAAAAAAAGTATGTCGCCTCTTCAATGTTAAAAGTACACATTGAGGTCAAGCAGTTAAACAAAAAGGTTTGTTAGGAACGTTAACTAACCTAGAAGTGGCTAGATCTTGGGAAAATATGCTTTTAACGTTCAACACACAAATCCTATTAGACGTTTCAGTTAGATCATCACTGTAGCAAATGAAACTAATGGTGCAATATTAAATGTAATTCCACATAGATAGTTGTGGATCTGCATATTCTCCTTCTCAAGGATACTTTTATCTTACATTCCAACAGGTAGTCACACCATTGGAATGTCCAGATGTGTCAGTTTCAAGCAACGGCTCTACAATCAGCATAGAGATAACAAACCAGACATAACACTGGAGAAAAGGTTTTATTACAAGTTGGCATCAGTCTGCCCACGCACTGGAGGTGATAACAACATAACCCCACTCGACTTTGGCAGCCCTTCGAAGTTTGACAACAGCTATTACAAGTTGATAGTGGAGGGAAAAGGACTTCTTAATTCAGATCAGGTTTTGTGGACCGGAAAAGACCCAGAAATAGCACATCTGGTCACAAGTTACGCAGATAATGAAGCATTGTTCTTTGAGCACTACGTGAACTCAATAATCAAGATGGGTAACACAAATCCCCTCTTGGGTTATGATGGAGAAATTCGTAAGAACTGCCGCAGGGTTAATCAGGTCCTCTAGTCAACACAAAAAAATCTGAATGTGGGTTTCTTTGCTTGTGGTCGGCTATTTAATTTGCACGACTGGTCCTTCAAATGTCATCCTGCTAAAGTTTGTGACATTATTTGTAATGTAAACTAAGGTTGCTTTTTCTTTCACAAATGTAATTTTCCTCCTTTCAATGAAAGATACCCATCTTCTTTTGCGCCGAAACATTTGATTTATTTCAATGGATGAAGAAAAATAAAACTTGGAGAGCTAATGCCAGACACAATTATATATATAAGAGAAATGAGATTAAATAAAAGCCCATGTTAAATGAGTACAGAATGCAAACGTACATGACAAAATCCACAAAAACTAAGCATAGCTCATATTGTACCATATCTATCATTTGTCCTTTGGCCTGCTGGTGTAGTAGAAGCGTTTTCCCATGATGCTTGGCTTGCATGATTTCCGCCTCTTGGTTGTCCATCCTGATGAATGATTAGGTTATAAAGTAGTACTTTAGGTCGTACCAACCAGCATCATCGTCAACAATTTGAACAGGCAAAAGTGAGGTCCAGAATTTAAAGTACTTACAACATCCAGAAAGGCAGCCATGGTGTTCATCCCAGGCAGTGCATCTAAACCATACTGAAATTGGTGTAGAGGTGCCATGTTTTCAGGAGAATTTTGAATAGTATTGCTCAATAGCTTAACAAAATGTTCAAGAAAGTAAGTTATGAAAAAAAACCTGATGCTCCACACGTGTTTTGTAGATGAATCCCACACAACAAAGTACACTGGACAAGACAATGAATCTACACACAAACAGCAGTGAACTCAGAATTGCAAACACAACAATGAGAAGGAACACACGGACATGTAGTAACACAGCAACGATGGTAGTAACATAACGGTAAATCTTCTTCAGTAAACATACGTTAAAAATAAGGATACAACTGACAGTTACCATAAACAAACTTCTTAAGTTCAAGACACATACATGCAAGAAATAATTCCAAATATTGCCCAGCCTCTCACAGAATCGCTCTCTCTTTCTTGTGTGTAACCTACAAAGACAACAGATATTACAAAATAAACATGTCCACCAAAGCTGACCAAAAAGATTGTATACCATACCACACGTATAAAAGCACAAGAACGGTAGTGATTGAATACAGTAAAACTGCTTTGAAATATGGATCTTTTTCCTTATATAACAGCACTTAACAGTAGCTATTCATATGTTGTTAGTAATGCAAATTACAACATGTATCGTTAACATGTTTTTCAGTTGTAACAGAACCTGATTACAATGTCACTATATTACATGTAAATTAATGAAAACACATCAACCTTTTTGCCACACAAAAATTGAAATTTGCTGTGCAACATTTTTAAAACTTTGGTCTGAGATTCCAACATGTTTATTCATTACACAATTTATCATCAGAAATGCTGATGATATATACATGTTATGAACTCTTTCCCATAATATCCAAAACTGAGCCTATAGCATCACTGTAGGTGTGAAACTATCTCAACTGGAAATTGAGTAAGACTCATCTTCTGCAATATTTCTAGACTATCAAAATCTAGTGGAGCTCATGTCGAGACAACTTCCAATATATTAAAATCAATAGGCACAGCTGGTGATTGTCTGAGTAGAACCAACCACATTCTTTGGTAAGTATGAATTCGATCGGATCATAGCCTGCCACTGGGATTGAAACATTGACCTCATATGGACTGCTTCGAATGGTTTCACCTACAAAATGTACAAACTCATTTGTTGATAGGTAAAAAGACATCAGCATGGAGAGACGAGAAAGTCACCAACATATCCAATCCACATTCAAAACTGTAGGCGACAGGACAGTAGGCTTGGCACCATTGGCCCCTGATCCTGTAAGCATAACACCAAGCCCTTTTGTGGGATTAACCTGTGTAGTGAAAAAAGCAAATGAAAATTATATAGAGTTCAACACAAAATGTATGCTACAACAGGCATATGGTCAGCACTAATGATGATATGTCTCTTAAGAGTCGACTGGTATTCTTAATTGCTGGTTTCAAAAATAGTGCACTCATTTGTTTGGTTAGCAGTATTGATAAAGAAAGTCTCTCGTGTTAGCTGATATTCTTTAGTTTCTGATTGCAAGAACAGCAATGCGTACACTCACCAACACCAATTAGAAAATTAAGGATCACAACTTACCTTGTTATTTCAACATAATGTGCAATACTAGCACAAACAGAGGTACAATAATGAAAGCCATAAGAAAAGGAATATGTAGTTTAGTTTTTATAGTCCTCAGTCCTTCATTACCCTGAAAGTAGGTTGCCCAACAAGGACTGAAAGGGAAGACATGGCGCTAAGATATAAGGACACGTGAATTTGCTCACTTGGAAAGCTGCACACAGAACAAAATTGCAATGATTTATATTATGTCCATGTGAGCGAATAAGCAAATGTCCTAATTAAAAGTCAGGAACTGAATCAGGTAGCTCAGAAAAATCTAGAAATGATTTAGTATTTTCTCTCATGCAAATAAAAACACATAGTACACTTTTGGAAACAAATCGTTTCTGGAACTTAGTATACTCTTCGATTATTTCACTTCGGTGCAGTTATGTCTAACGGTCCAACGTTCTGATTTTTGTATAAAATTATTTGCATCCACCATCAATTGTAGGTACTATACTATCAAGGCTTCAGTGCCGAAACCATTTTTGTTATTTATTTTATTGAAATAATATTATCTTAACATTTTATTGAATGGAGGTTATGGTGGAGTATGACACCTAGAAGAGGATCCCAAGTAAACTGCAATACTGTCTATCTTGCAGTCACCACCAGCTATTGAATTAATGCATGTCAAAATTCGTAAAAAATGTGAAAGAGAGATAGTTCTGATTGCCAGCACTACCCAATCCATATTTATTATGTTTCAGGCTTCAGCCCTAGTAATGCACCATCAATTTGACAGCAACATCTAGTAAATATTTCGGTTTTAGTCAATTGGCATTTGATGACATTTCTTACTGTATAAGCTCCTGTTGAAGTACAATGGGTGGCATCAAAAAGCTTATTCTCTATGATAAAGTCGCCATAGAGATAAGAAAAGTACAAATAGCATGTATCAGACTGCAATTCAGTAGCAGCTTAACTGACTTGGATTTTGTTTGAACCTGGTGGTTCTTCCAACAGGCATTATGTACGGTTACCGGCTTGCAAGCTAAAATTCGTAGAGTGTGTTTCTGGAGAAGTTATAATGGTGGTTTCACACAATGTTTGTAATAAAAGCTTTAATAAAGTACATATTACAGAAACCTTGCTAGAACCAAGTGAACCTCTAACTAACCAGCTGAACCTTATTCAAAATCCATGCTTCACATGAAAAAAACTAAAGTTTCCAGTTGGCATTTAATTAAACTTATTTAGATAAGCTAAAACTTTAACTAGGCTAAACAAATTCCTTAATCTTATTAAATATGAAGGAAATTTTGATAGGATATTTACCTAAAATCATGATAAGGTTGTTCGAATCCCGGCTGAGTAAATCCATTGTAAACCTGGAGAAACCAAGATGACTTGTAACATGAACTCTAGTCATTGATTAACAGCCAAATAAAGAACTAGCTTTACCACTTCTGATGATCGGGGGTGGAAACCCACAGTGAAACCCTCAAATACTCTTGGGCCACTTTTAGCACAAGGAATAGCAAGTTCAACAACCACCCTTGACAAAAAGGAACATGTTTAGCTGCAGACCACACTAGAAAATAATGCCATAAGAACATGACACAGGCAAAGAGTTATCAAAAACAAGTAGTAAACGCACATTTTAAAAGTATACCATGTTCAAAGTTCAGGCTACTAAAGTTCATTTTGGTTTTAGAGAATTAAAAAACGTGAGCGCCTGCTGGAGCCTCTCACTGAGGGCGCCCTGTATATAGTCATCCCCAATATATTTTTGCACCAAAGCGTTTTTTCCTACTTTCAGAATATTTACCAGTGTGCATAGTAAGAAAATTAACCCATTCCTCTTTTTTTCTGAATGATGTGCTAGGAACCAAGACACATGTTTGACCTAAATGTATTCCTTCCATTAGTGCAAGTTGCAAGAAAATATCATGAGCATGTTAACACGTGAATAGCAGGTTTGCATACTAACATGGATGAAAAACTAGACTTGATAGTAAGATAGTTAACTGCACGAGTGCGCAGCTCTGTTTTGTAGCAAACACACAAAATTTAGAGAAACAAATTGCAGCTTCTTCGCAGTTAACTTTTTGACATCAATAGAAAGAAATCAATTAACTAAAAATAAGAAAAATATAAATAAAGTTTTTTGGTTACCTGCACATGGTTTCATCATAGGATATGCTGCAAATGCATCCATGTTCATCTGCAAACGTATAGATGTTAGTTTTGCTCTCTCAAGAAGTATGCACCCAAAAAGAATGAACACAAAGAATTTGAATATGGCCGACGAGAATTGGCAGGTTTACCACCATGCACATGGATCAAGGAATTCATTACAGTTATGAGGACACCATCGTCAAGTAAAGGTTCTTGCGAACGGGATAGAGAATGCTAGAGTTTGTGCTTGTACAAAACAAAGCATAAACTAGGAACAAAACAATCATAAATGCACCCAATTGATTGTGATGTTCAACAAGATAAAAAAACAAACACGCTACTTGCAATGGAGCATAAGAACTTAATTTGTGCTCACACCAATGAGCATCAGGGTACGCATAGCAAATGCATGCGACCAGAAAAGTAAACTTGCATAGCTTTTAAGCATAACTGAATCACACCAAGGTACTCCCTCCGTTCCAAATTAGATGACTTGCTATCCACCACATGTGGTACATGTGGTGGATAGCAAGTCATCTAATTTGGAACGGAGGGTAGTAGTAGTTGTTTGATAGACAGAAGCAAGATGGCGATTCACAACTGTGCATCTTATTCCATTATCAAGAGTCTTTAACCACTAATACGTGCAGAAAACTCGATTGGACACATGAAAAATATAGATAATCAAAACGACTTTAGTAACTTTATTATGGTTTGATCAGGAAATTGCATATGACTGCATATTGGAGACTGAATGAAAATCTAAAACAACCCTTAATTCAGGATGGAAGGACTATTCACCACTGAAGTCTTCTACAGATAAGAAGTGTGTTCATGAATGAGATAGTCTAGTTAGTCTTAAACACAACTTGGTATAAGTTCGCATAAACCTAGATTGAGTTTGTATTGACCAAGAATAGTTTATACCATAAGACTTCCCTAAGCACACATATAATAGTACAAAAATACATGTGTAACCAAGCAGCTTTAACAACAAAGTAAATGCTAATTTTAATTTATTTGGATTGCAGGTAGTTGGTGGAAGATTATCAACAAAAAAATGTGAATAGAAAATGTGAAAAGACAGCAGACCTTTGCATACTTCATTTGAGCATTGTCCACATATAATGTTTACCTGAAATATCAAACACGTTCAATGATGGTAATCCACACATCTAAAATTAAACTTGGCATTTTAAATATTAGTGAAAACAGCAGGGTATCTCATCGAAATTAGAACAAACCTGTGCAGTGCGGCCCATCTCATCGAAGGTAGTTTCACATTTCGCTAAATCTCCTTTGTGGAACTTCTGAAAAATTGTGACAGATAAAATAATGATGAAGCTTGATGACCTACTACAAGAACAGATAACAAACACATCACAGAGAAATGGAGCTATATGATAGACAATCATATCTCAACAGTCTTTACCATGTCGAAAGCTCGGAAATACTCTGCTGGAAATGTTTGCATTGATAAACATCACAATGGCTTGACAAAACTTTTAGGTGAAGTGTTTTTGGTCTAGATAAATTATAGCAAGTTCAAAGCAGTAGCTTGGACATGAGTTTATACCGTGCAGTTCAAGACCCTAGTGTAGACCGTAAATTGTTGCTTGC
>CAMZMU010000103.1:7503608-7704263 GCA_947311845.1 Poa pratensis | reverse complement strand
ATATTCTCCTTCTCAAGGATACTTTTATCTTACATTCCAACAGGTAGTCACACCATTGGAATGTCCAGATGTGTCAGTTTCAAGCAACGGCTCTACAATCAGCATAGAGATAACAAACCAGACATAACACTGGAGAAAAGGTTTTATTACAAGTTGGCATCAGTCTGCCCACGCACTGGAGGTGATAACAACATAACCCCACTCGACTTTGGCAGCCCTTCGAAGTTTGACAACAGCTATTACAAGTTGATAGTGGAGGGAAAAGGACTTCTTAATTCAGATCAGGTTTTGTGGACCGGAAAAGACCCAGAAATAGCACATCTGGTCACAAGTTACGCAGATAATGAAGCATTGTTCTTTGAGCACTACGTGAACTCAATAATCAAGATGGGTAACACAAATCCCCTCTTGGGTTATGATGGAGAAATTCGTAAGAACTGCGCAGGGTTAATCAGGTCCTCTAGTCAACAAAAAAAATCTGAATGTGGGTTTCTTTGCTTGTGGTCGGCTATTTAATTTGCACGACTGGTCCTTCAAATGTCATCCTGCTAAAGTTTGTGACATTATTTGTAATGTAAACTAAGGTTGCTTTTTCTTTCACAAATGTAATTTTCCTCCTTTCAATGAAAGATACCCATCTTCTTTTGCGCCGAAACATTTGATTTATTTCAATGGATGAAGAAAAATAAAACTTGGAGAGCTAATGCCAGACACAATTATATATATAAGAGAAATGAGATTAAATAAAAGCCCATGTTAAATGAGTACAGAATGCAAACGTACATGACAAAATCCACAAAAACTAAGCATAGCTCATATTGTACCATATCTATCATTTGTCCTTTGGCCTGCTGGTGTAGTAGAAGCGTTTTCCCATGATGCTTGGCTTGATTTCCGCCTCTTGGTTGTCCATCCTGATGAATGATTAGGTTATAAAGTAGTACTTTAGGTCGTACCAACCAGCATCATCGTCAACAATTTGAACAGGCAAAAGTGAGGTCCAGAATTTAAAGTACTTACAACATCCAGAAAGGCAGCCATGGTGTTCATCCCAGGCAGTGCATCTAAACCATACTGAAATTGGTGTAGAGGTGCCATGTTTTCAGGAGAATTTTGAATAGCATTGCTCAATAGCTTAACAAAATGTTCAAGAAAGTAAGTTATGAAAAAAAACCTGATGCTCCACACGTGTTTTGTAGATGAATCCCACACAACAAAGTACACTGGACAAGACAATGAATCTACACACAAACAGCAGTGAACTCAGAATTGCAAACACAACAATGAGAAGGAACACACGGACATGTAGTAACACAGCAACGATGGTAGTAACATAACGGTAAATCTTCTTCAGTAAACATACGTTAAAAATAAGGATACAACTGACAGTTACCATAAACAAACTTCTTAAGTTCAAGACACATACATGCAAGAAATAATTCCAAATATTGCCCAGCCTCTCACAGAATCGCTCTCTCTTTCTTGTGTGTAACCTACAAAGACAACAGATATTACAAAATAAACATGTCCACCAAAGCTGACCAAAAAGATTGTATACCATACCACACGTATAAAAGCACAAGAACGGTAGTGATTGAATACAGTAAAACTGCTTTGAAATATGGATCTTTTTCCTTATATAACAGCACTTAACAGTAGCTATTCATATGTTGTTAGTAATGCAAATTACAACATGTATCGTTAACATGTTTTTCAGTTGTAACAGAACCTGATTACAATGTCACTATATTACATGTAAATTAATGAAAACACATCAACCTTTTTGCCACACAAAAATTGAAATTTGCTGTGCAACATTTTTAAAACTTTGGCTGAGATTCCAACATGTTTATTCATTACACAATTTATCATCAGAAATGCTGATGATATATACATGTTATGAACTCTTTCCCATAATATCCAAAACTGAGCCTATAGCATCACTGTAGGTGTGAAACTATCTCAACTGGAAATTGAGTAAGACTCATCTTCTGCAATATTTCTAGACTATCAAAATCTAGTGGAGCTCATGTCGAGACAACTTCCAATATATTAAAATCAATAGGCACAGCTGGTGATTGTCTGAGTAGAACCAACCACATTCTTTGGTAAGTATGAATTCGATCGGATCATAGCCTGCCACTGGGATTGAAACATTGACCTCATATGGACTGCTTCGAATGGTTTCACCTACAAAATGTACAAACTCATTTGTTGATAGGTAAAAAGACATCAGCATGGAGAGACGAGAAAGTCACCAACATATCCAATCCACATTCAAAACTGTAGGCGACAGGACAGTAGGCTTGGCACCATTGGCCCCTGATCCTGTAAGCATAACACCAAGCCCTTTTGTGGGATTAACCTGTGTAGTGAAAAAAGCAAATGAAAATTATATAGAGTTCAACACAAAATGTATGCTACAACAGGCATATGGTCAGCACTAATGATGATATGTCTCTTAAGAGTCGACTGGTATTCTTAATTGCTGGTTTCAAAAATAGTGCACTCATTTGTTTGGTTAGCAGTATTGATAAAGAAAGTCTCTCGTGTTAGCTGATATTCTTTAGTTTCTGATTGCAAGAACAGCAATGCGTACACTCACCAACACCAATTAGAAAATTAAGGATCACAACTTACCTTGTTATTTCAACATAATGTGCAATACTAGCACAAACAGAGGTACAATAATGAAAGCCATAAGAAAAGGAATATGTAGTTTAGTTTTTATAGTCCTCAGTCCTTCATTACCCTGAAAGTAGGTTGCCCAACAAGGACTGAAAGGGAAGACATGGCGCTAAGATATAAGGACACGTGAATTTGCTCACTTGGAAAGCTGCACACAGAACAAAATTGCAATGATTTATATTATGTCCATGTGAGCGAATAAGCAAATGTCCTAATTAAAAGTCAGGAACTGAATCAGGTAGCTCAGAAAAATCTAGAAATGATTTAGTATTTTCTCTCATGCAAATAAAAACACATAGTACACTTTTGGAAACAAATCGTTTCTGGAACTTAGTATACTCTTCGATTTTTCACTTCGGTGCAGTTATGTCTAACGGTCCAACGTTCTGATTTTTGTATAAAATTATTTGCATCCACCATCAATTGTAGGTACTATACTATCAAGGCTTCAGTGCCGAAACCATTTTTGTTATTTATTTTATTGAAATAATATTATCTTAACATTTTATTGAATGGAGGTTATGGTGGAGTATGACACCTAGAAGAGGATCCCAAGTAAACTGCAATACTGTCTATCTTGCAGTCACCACCAGCTATTGAATTAATGCATGTCAAAATTCGTAAAAAATGTGAAAGAGAGATAGTTCTGATTGCCAGCACTACCCAATCCATATTTATTATGTTTCAGGCTTCAGCCCTAGTAATGCACCATCAATTTGACAGCAACATCTAGTAAATATTTCGGTTTTAGTCAATTGGCATTTGATGACATTTCTTACTGTATAAGCTCCTGTTGAAGTACAATGGGTGGCATCAAAAAGCTTATTCTCTATGATAAAGTCGCCATAGAGATAAGAAAAGTACAAATAGCATGTATCAGACTGCAATTCAGTAGCAGCTTAACTGACTTGGATTTTGTTTGAACCTGGTGGTTCTTCCAACAGGCATTATGTACGGTTACCGGCTTGCAAGCTAAAATTCGTAGAGTGTGTTTCTGGAGAAGTTATAATGGTGGTTTCACACAATGTTTGTAATAAAAGCTTTAATAAAGTACATATTACAGAAACCTTGCTAGAACCAAGTGAACCTCTAACTAACCAGCTGAACCTTATTCAAAATCCATGCTTCACATGAAAAAAACTAAAGTTTCCAGTTGGCATTTAATTAAACTTATTTAGATAAGCTAAAACTTTAACTAGGCTAAACAAATTCCTTAATCTTATTAAATATGAAGGAAATTTTGATAGGATATTTACCTAAAATCATGATAAGGTTGTTCGAATCCCGGCTGAGTAAATCCATTGTAAACCTGGAGAAACCAAGATGACTTGTAACATGAACTCTAGTCATTGATTAACAGCCAAATAAAGAACTAGCTTTACCACTTCTGATGATCGGGGGTGGAAACCCACAGTGAAACCCTCAAATACTCTTGGGCCACTTTTAGCACAAGGAATAGCAAGTTCAACAACCACCCTTGACAAAAAGGAACATGTTTAGCTGCAGACCACACTAGAAAATAATGCCATAAGAACATGACACAGGCAAAGAGTTATCAAAAACAAGTAGTAAACGCACATTTTAAAAGTATACCATGTTCAAAGTTCAGGCTACTAAAGTTCATTTTGGTTTTAGAGAATTAAAAAACGTGAGCGCCTGCTGGAGCCTCTCACTGAGGGCGCCCTGTATATAGTCATCCCCAATATATTTTTGCACCAAAGCGTTTTTTCCTACTTTCAGAATATTTACCAGTGTGCATAGTAAGAAAATTAACCCATTCCTCTTTTTTTCTGAATGATGTGCTAGGAACCAAGACACATGTTTGACCTAAATGTATTCCTTCCATTAGTGCAAGTTGCAAGAAAATATCATGAGCATGTTAACACGTGAATAGCAGTTTGCATACTAACATGGATGAAAAACTAGACTTGATAGTAAGATAGTTAACTGCACGAGTGCGCAGCTCTGTTTTGTAGCAAACACACAAAATTTAGAGAAACAAATTGCAGCTTCTTCGCAGTTAACTTTTTGACATCAATAGAAAGAAATCAATTAACTAAAAATAAGAAAAATATAAATAAAGTTTTTTGGTTACCTGCACATGGTTTCATCATAGGATATGCTGCAAATGCATCCATGTTCATCTGCAAACGTATAGATGTTAGTTTTGCTCTCTCAAGAAGTATGCACCCAAAAAGAATGAACACAAAGAATTTGAATATGGCCGACGAGAATTGGCAGGTTTACCACCATGCACATGGATCAAGGAATTCATTACAGTTATGAGGACACCATCGTCAAGTAAAGGTTCTTGCGAACGGGATAGAGAATGCTAGAGTTTGTGCTTGTACAAAACAAAGCATAAACTAGGAACAAAACAATCATAAATGCACCCAATTGATTGTGATGTTCAACAAGATAACAAAAACAAACACGCTACTTGCAATGGAGCATAAGAACTTAATTTGTGCTCACACCAATGAGCATCAGGGTACGCATAGCAAATGCATGCGACCAGAAAAGTAAACTTGCATAGCTTTTAAGCATAACTGAATCACACCAAGGTACTCCCTCCGTTCCAAATTAGATGACTTGCTATCCACCACATGTGGTACATGTGGTGGATAGCAAGTCATCTAATTTGGAACGGAGGGAGTAGTAGTTGTTTGATAGACAGAAGCAAGATGGCGATTCACAACTGTGCATCTTATTCCATTATCAAGAGTCTTTAACCACTAATACGTGCAGAAAACTCGATTGGACACATGAAAAATATAGATAATCAAAACGACTTTAGTAACTTTATTATGGTTTGATCAGGAAATTGCATATGACTGCATATTGGAGACTGAATGAAAATCTAAAACAACCCTTAATTCAGGATGGAAGGACTATTCACCACTGAAGTCTTCTACAGATAAGAAGTGTGTTCATGAATGAGATAGATAGTCTAGTTAGTCTTAAACACAACTTGGTATAAGTTCGCATAAACCTAGATTGAGTTTGTATTGACCAAGAATAGTTTATACCATAAGACTTCCCTAAGCACACATATAATAGTACAAAAATACATGTGTAACCAAGCAGCTTTAACAACAAAGTAAATGCTAATTTTAATTTATTTGGATTGCAGGTAGTTGGTGGAAGATTATCAACAAAAAAATGTGAATAGAAAATGTGAAAAGACAGCAGACCTTTGCATACTTCATTTGAGCATTGTCCACATATAATGTTTACCTGAAATATCAAACACGTTCAATGATGGTAATCCACACATCTAAAATTAAACTTGGCATTTTAAATATTAGTGAAAACAGCAGGGTATCTCATCGAAATTAGAACAAACCTGTGCAGTGCGGCCCATCTCATCGAAGGTAGTTTCACATTTCGCTAAATCTCCTTTGTGGAACTTCTGAAAAATTGTGACAGATAAAATAATGATGAAGCTTGATGACCTACTACAAGAACAGATAACAAAACATCACAGAGAAATGGAGCTATATGATAGACAATCATATCTCAACAGTCTTTACCATGTCGAAAGCTCGGAAATACTCTGCTGGAAATGTTTGCATTGATAAACATCACAATGGCTTGACAAAACTTTTAGGTGAAGTGTTTTTGGTCTAGATAAATTATAGCAAGTTCAAAGCAGTAGCTTGGACATGAGTTTATACCGTGCAGTTCAAGACCCTAGTGTAGACCGTAAATTTGTTGCTTGCAATGCAGCGAGGGACATACCAACTTACACTTGAGATTGTAAGTCATCACTCGTTGATGAAATGGTCGCATATTTTAAAGTTTTCACTGAAGCTTATGACAGTTTATGTTCCATTCAATATACTGAAACTAGGTAACCAGTACCTTGTTCATTTTGTAGCGATTATACGAGGTAATCGGTCTTATACTTGGTTTTTTCCCACAACCAGTGAGAACTACTGGAGTACTGGTACACGGCCTAGTAGAGCTAGTTTCAATGAAATGATTTTTTTTTGTATTTCTCCCCCCTTAACTCAATACGACTACTTTAATGTTGTGATTAAGTTTAGCAAAGGTACTCTGGTGTGTTACTTCCATATACATTTCCCTTTTATCATTGCACTAAGAGTGACTCCGCGAAAGGAAGGATAATCTGACCTCCATAGGAGGCTTCTAACCGCATCCGCATGGAGTGGACTATTAGTATAGTAGAACGTTATTACCCATAGGCCATATTACAATATATGTCATATAGCTTACACGAGATATTTACTGAAAGTTATACATTGCCAGTTCCTTGCCAGTATCTTCTATCCAAGTCCTCATTCTAGGTAAATCACAGACCTTCTATTGAAGATGTAACCCGTCTTGAACTATGTGGCAAATGGAAATTATCTATCTCAGGCACTATTTTAGTTACCGTAGACCAAGTTGATATGATTGTGGAGGTGTTACCTGAATGTAGTCAATAGGCTTTGAACCAGCTAGAAAAGAGCAACGGCTGATAAAGCGGCCAAAGTCAACGAATCCCTGGAAGAGATGCATTATTAAGATAATGATCAGGACAAAAGCATTAGATATTTGTTAGATATGAATATACTATGTGTATAGTATCCGCCTTGTAAAAGGGGTTGCCAGCATATTTCCCCACTAGTACGTCGATATACCTATCGCTTTCATGTGATACAAGTTGCCTTCAGTGTAAGATGGTATAAATTAAAATAATCAAATGGTAAAGTCAATATATGCTGCCTGCACTAGAATTTGAAAGATTTTAACGCTCAAGTAAAAGAGATAGCCCAGATAAGCGGATAAATGGTGCCTGGCATTGTTTGGGCCTGAAAGATGACTTGACGTTTCTAACTTTGTTATATGTCTATACTTTTGCCCCCTTAACCCGGGATATAGTTAAGAATGATAATTTCTTTCTCTATTGGAGTGTGGAACTGTGGATCACTATCAGTTGTTAGAACCTGCTAAATCAAGCACATATTAATACAAAATTAATGGCTCACATGGGTACATCATATAATGGTATACATTCTTTACAGGTATCGTATTGCAGCATACCTTCTGCACTCCCTAGAAACATGTACTTTGCTATTGGCTCCTTAGGGCATTGGTACAGCAAGTCAACAACTATAGTAGTGCCTGCGCACTGATGTGGAGAATGTTTACATAATTGTAACCCATTGCCTATAGAGTAAAACTGACAGAGTCACGATGATGGTGTGAAGAGTCAAATACATTGCAACATCACTTAGCAGTTATTAGCATGTTTTATCAGTAAGTCGCGGCCAGATTTATCGGGTGCTTAAATGGGTTCATTGGACTGGAGAGGGCAGTTTCACCATGCAACAAACTCCCCCATCCCTTAATGATGTATGTGGATTCTGCATTAGGGGTCAAGTTTGGAGCAAAGAAAGGTTTGTCCAATGGACTTATGGACCAACGTGCAAGCAGGGCAACACTTATTCATCACCTTTAATGAAAGCAATGTGTACCTTGATAAACTTACAAAAAAGATGAAGACAACACTATAAATCATCAATAACAAATGGCAAGTCATATTGCCATACTCATACCGCTTGAGATCTTCTCTGCACATCTTTGCATAACCGGACAACCAAATCAGAAGGTATGGAGCCCTGATAATGACAATGTATTGTGATGTATATCTGGATGCAACGGGATACATGCAAGTAGACTATTGAATTCTCAGAGTAACTTAATGAATGAATGACCATTACCTTCTCATTATACTCAAAATTCCTCCCGGCCATGTATGTCTAGCAACAGCTTAGGAGATAATGATATGAAAGAACCTGATGTAGTTTCAAATAAAGTATGCCTAGTGAGTAGTGGAATTGTAAGGATACAAAGTCAACAAGGTGGCTGTCACTGTCAATTGTATAACAGTTAGAACTTGGAACAGCAACAATAGCAGTGGCTGGTACATAGATGTACGCAACCGCCAGCAACACTGCAGCAAGTAATGGAAACTGTAAGGAACTGCCTAATAATATCTAATGTCAAACTTCAAATGGATTTATGAAAAACATAACTATGTTGATTTATCATACTGAATGCAATACTAGAAAGACTTATATAGTAAAACTTAGAATCATATTTCTAGGTAACAGTTACAATATTAAACGAACATGCACTACCGTAAATCATGAAACAATTGATGTCATATGGTAGAAACTAATATGAGCAATAATAGCAATGTGGAATTCCGTAAGTTTCTTCATCACTGAATATATAGACGTTCTTTTGGATGAAAACTGAATGAATAGACATGTGATATAAGATAGCTTTTCACTGCATAATAGTTACTCAGAACACCAGATGCAATGTATAACTCAAGAAATAGTTCTTTTAACCAGATGCACAAGATGACAACAGTTGTGAATATTCCATATTTTGTTTGGCCTCCAACTGAACTCACGCTTCACACCGAAGCAAAGTATCTCTAAATAAGAAATTGGATTCAAGATCCTACAGATAATGAACAGGGGATGAACTTACTAAGTTCCTTTAGAAGTGCAAAGAATTACCTAGGATGAACGGATGAACAGCATTTATGGGACAGGAAGCAAAGGTGTTCCATTTGAGCAACATTCCTATTCAGATTTCAGTAACAATGCCCAGTTAGAAACATATGATGTACATTGATGGTGCAGTTAAACCCCAAAATTTCTGGGAAAACAGGCTGCTAGAAGAAAAAAAGGAAATCAAATCCACATGTAGCTGGGTAGAGACAGCCTAAGGTTGGACAATCCAATCATATCAATCCTCCATATATCCCCTCCTTCCCGTCATAGATAAAATATTCTTGCTAATAGGAAAGCCTGAACTTTTCAATCAGATAGGATTCCAAACCAGCGTACAAGATGAATGCATGACCATCCAACAGTACTAAGTAAAAAGAATCTGAAATACCATATTGGAATGATAACAAGATCCACTTTCAATGCTTACTGAGTCTATTCACAACTTGATATTTTTTGTTTAAGTTCTTCAAGCTGGTGGCGGTAAGTTGACTATCTTTCAGACCACTCTCTAATCTTAATGCAATTCTATAGTTACTCTGTTATTTATCGTGAACCAACTTTTTGCCTTGCCAAACCAAAGCCACACAAGGCTACTCTTCACTGTCCTGAGGCTGAGTAAATATTCATTTATGTACTAAATGATGGGCAGGAATTCTATGACAGAATCCTCAATCATTCCGATATGTTATTTCGGATCTGAATTATACAGAAGACAGTGCTGGAGGTCTAGATGTGACTGTTGGCATTTCTTGCAAAGATGGACTGCGCGCACTCGCGTTGCTGCTGCATGCTCCGGGCGAACGACTGCGACCTTAGATGCCGGCCACCGTTGGCCGGTAGCCAAGTGGTGGGCCGGTCGCTGGCGCTACACAATGGAGTGAGATAGAACCACAGCATGCAGGGCTGGGTCCAAAGGCCAAGGGGGGAAAGGCGCGGGTGGTGGTGCTCGGAATGGGCTGGTCGGGGTCGCGAGAGAGGAATCGAAAGAAGAGATCGTCCGGTAGGCGGCTGACGCTCGGTCGGCTGGCGGAGCTGGTGTACAAGTACAACCATTGGAACCCAATAGATTCTCCAAATCCTTCACTAATTTACTATTTTCAGTGCTAATTTAGTGAAACATTACAGCTACAAGATGGAGATGAACCCAATGGCTTGATCTTTTAGCTTCGCCCCGCCGCCGCCAAGAAACGTGTGTGTGTGTGTGTGTGTGTGTGTGGGGGGGGGGGGGGGGGGGGGGGGGGGGTATGAGGCAGGAGGAGAACTCACCGGAGTGAAGGCTACCAGCCTGCCGCCGTGAAGGGAGGAACGGGCGTCCGTGGCGTCCGCGCCAACACCGACGACGCGCGAGGGGAGGGGGGCAGAGGAATTCCACGGGCTTTCCTGGGTTCGGGGAGTATTTGGGGGATTTTTGGGGCTACATAGGGATGGCTTCTCCGGCGCAGGGGAGGAGAGCGAGCTCGTCGGCGATGGCCTCGGCGACGGGGGAATCGAGAGTGGAGTGGGGTTGTGTAAAATTCCAGCCGTTGCCAGTTGCGACCCACCAAGCAGATGGCATCCAGGCATGGGCTGAAAGAACTATGCACAAAACGCGTGTTCAGCCCATTTTCTTTTCAATTCATTTTTTTGCAATATTTTCTTTTCTCTTTTTTGCATCCCCTTCTGTACGCCTCACGGCGCGCCGCCAGGCCAGATCGCTATAAACTCTCGCCCCTTCCGACCCCATCCCGCACAGCTAGCCCTATTGTCGTCACAGGAGCCATCATGGTTCTATGTTGTCTAGACCCTACCCACCGCATGGTTCACTCTCTGTTTCCATCCATACTCTACTTTCATGGTGACAATAAGATCGTCACCTTGATCCCATAGTGACAATAGATTGTCGCCCACCGTTCGCGAGATTTCCTAGATCTAGATCTAGATGTCTATATAGAACCCATAAACATTTTTCTTGCTCCGCCGCCCTCTCTCGTCGCCGGCGGTGCTTGGATCGTGATTAGTTGTTGTCCGTCAATTGTTACCTATTTCGCAGGAATTTCAATCGGGGGGCAGAAGGGGAATTCTAGCAGGTACGGTATCTCTGGAGATCTTAGTATATTACGCACGGCGATCTCTCGTATGAAACTCTAATAGCCGACCAATACCAGCCATTTTTCTCCTTTTCCACGCAGGTGTGCCACCAACAGTAGGTTTATTTTTTCGCTCCCCTTGCTTGTCGTCGGCGATTGGATCGCGATTATTCGTTGTCCATCAGTTGTTACCTATTTCGCAGCAATTTCCATCGGGGAGCATAAGGGGAATTCTAGCAGGTACGGTATCTCTCGAGATCTTAGTACATTACGCATGGCGATATCTCACATGGAACCCTACTAGCCGACCAATACGGTTGTTTTTCTCCTCTTTCCACGCAGGTGTGCCACCCATGGACCCCATGCAATGGCGCCTACCGGGTATGATGCAATGTGCGGGCGGCGGCTGCAACTCCGACCCCAGGACATGGCCCCTCCACTATGCCCGCCACCAGGGCGAGTTCTGTCGCATGTGCTCCTCCTGCGTCCTCCTCTCCTACGTTCCCTGTATGCTGCGGCTGCTTCTTCCTCCTTGGATCCGCCACGTCGCCCCACAACGACGACCCACTCATAGCCCCGCACGAGGCGACCGTCACCTGCCTCGCCTGCCACGAGGCCGTGGCGCACTTGTCCTGCATCGACTACTCCACCGTCGGTGTGTTCATCTGCCCCGCCTGCAGCGCGGCTGCTGCGGGGAGGCCCTTCTCCTACGCACCGTCCTGCGATGTGCCGCTCGACATGCGTGGGGCACGTGCTATAGTTATATCCACACGGGTAGCGCTGACATTGCTGGAAAAGGAGGCCGCTCATGCACAGGCAATCGCGGAGCGGATGGTGGCTGAGTCCGCAAAAGAGCGGAAGGAAGCGTACCGCGCGCTTAGCTTGACCTTCGGCATAGACACCAAGGCGCCGTCTGCAAACGAACACATGCCGCTGGCCAAGAAACTAGGCAAGGAACCGCAGATTGACATGGCGAAGCTAGACCTAAACGAGCCCCACTTTGACATTACAAAGCTGGATTTAAACGAGCCGGCGCCACCGCCTTCCCCGGCCAGGCTTGAACTCTGCAGGGAGGAGGGAATGGCAATGGCCTCCAACGAGCGCCCGCCGCCTTCCATGGTCAAGTATACATTTGGATTTGATGGCCTCCGCAGGGAACCGGCAGCGCCTTCCATGCCCACATTTATATCAGGAATGCAAGGCGGCGTTCGCAGGGAATCGACAATGGCGTCCACCGAGCTCCCGCTGCATTCCTTGGCCACGCTTACACTTGGCACGGAGCGCGTCCACAGGGAATTGGCAATTCCTTCCACTGAGCCACCGCTGCCTTCTATGGCCGCGCTTACGCTTGGCATGGAAGGTGTCTGCAGGGAATTTGCAACGGCTTCCAAGGTGCCCCCACCGAAGCCACAGACTCTGCAACTGTTCTCCAAGGACAATGACGAGGAGGACGAGGAGTAATGCATGCTCAATCAGGAGACAGATTTAAATGTTCATTTCCTTGTTGCATCTTATACATCAGTTATTTTCAGTCAAATGCTACAGTGCGTGACTTGAGTCATAATATTGTATTCGTCTGTACCAAATTATAAAATATTTTGGATGTTTGGACTACATACAAACTGAAATGAGTGAACGGACACACTAAAATGTGTCTGTATGCATGCGACTCAGCAAAGTTAGAACATTTTATAATTAACTGAGGAGATAATTTCTAAAAGAGTAATCTAGTTCTTTCTCTAAAAATGAGTCATGATCCTGCTGTTGCTGAATTTCGTTGCTATGCCATGTTAGACTGTTCCGACATCGTGCTACTTGAAAACATGTGAACTTTGCCAGCCTTCCTACTGATGCATTTTGTCAGTCTGGAATCTAGTTTGTTGATTCCAAAGTCTCTGCATTCCCTGACAAGAGACTACCAAGTTGTTTGCACTACATATGCCTCGATCAGTTCCTTATTTGCAGAGACACACACTACACTATTTGTCCTCATAGTGTTCATATATTCTAAGAAGTGGCCCAAGACTAAAGCAACCGTGTACAACGGTGACTCAAGTAACATTCAGGCAGATCTTAAAAGCGAGAAACGTATCATCAACTCTGAGCATAATTGATCTGCCAAATGCCTTCCCCTACAGGAAAAGTTCCTTCACCTTGATGTCCATCGAAACCTTGCACAGCCCATTGAAAGCATCAGCATCTGCGACATAGACATAATAAAAGATTAATGGTTGTTACTAGGGGAGGGGACCAATAGTGTTAGCCTAAAAGAAAGCTGCTGCAGGGTAAACATAAAGAATGCCAAAATATAACTAGTTGTGTTTTGCCTGAACATAATAAAGATACCAAAAAAAACTTGAAGCCACGACTTCCAAAAATGAAGACTTATTGGCAAATTATTGCGAAAGCAATGCTGAATTGCTGACATGTCGGGCTACGTAGGGTAGCTTATGAGCTACAACAGCTAATCTTTCCTACGTACATGGGTATCTTTGGTTCATGCCCACGTGTGCCAGGCCAAAATTTTGGCAGCCTATAACATTTTGGCACTTACTTGGTTGATGGCCAAAATTTTGGTTGTGTCAGAAAAGTTGCCACCTACCTCACATTCCCCTTGCAACTATTGCCAGAAATAATTGGCCAACAAGGGCCAAGGAATCTCTAGCCAATTTTTTTGGCAACTAAATGGTTGGCAAAAATCAGTAGGGCAAAAGATGGCATGAACCAAACATACCCATAAACAATATGTTAATCTGAAATCTATTGTAAGATGATGAACAATCCTATGAGAAATTAGGCTAATGGGTCCAGAAAAATGGTCTGACCTGAAATGACCACTAAATTAAAAGATGATTAAAAATGAAAAACGTCCCAGAAAAAATACACAAGTATATTTTCGATTCATTTCGAAAAATATCACTTTTGCACCCTGGGGAAAACTCTAAGAAAGCAATTTTTGAAGCACTAATTATGTTTTTTAACACAGGGCGCTAAAATGATTATTTTTCCATGAAAACATTACAAGCATATAAAGGACTTACAATTTTACTTGTGTGACTTTTCCAGTGTTTTTTTACATTCGGAAAATAGTGCTCCAGGGTGCACGTTTGAGTTATCCCCATTTGGAGGATGAAAATCAATATGTGAGCATCTGGAGAAGTCAACTAGGGTGATATACCTTGTTCAGTATAACAACCTAAGTCAATTATGCCTTTAGATTTTGAAGCATCAGACAATATTCTTAAGAGAAGAGAGAATATAGTTACTAAATTCTAGAATCTTGCATCTCAACACAAGAAATCACCTGGGTTTTGCTGATGTTCTATAATGTGAGATATGGATGAGAAATTTGAATATTTGCTTATATAAACCCAGAATAACAATGCCAAGAACAAGCTAACAAGTGCAGAAAAAAAAAAGTAAACTCATAGCACAGGCAAGCTGTAAAAAAGAAGTTAGTTAAACAGCTTCTTACTGATAGATTGAAGGTGGTGATGGAAAATAGAAATAGGCAAAACTCCTCCAACGCCTTATTATGTAAAACATACCAAATTTCAAGGTTGAATTGAACCCTATTGTAGCAAGCAGAATAAACCAACAGCTCACAGTAGTAGTAATAATGAAGAGGCAAATAAAACCACTACAAGCACATCAAATCTCACCAAAGTTGTCACCAAAATCTTTGCAAATTTCAGCAGTGATGGACTGGGCGTTGTCTGCTATCCCAACAACCTCCAGATAATGTGATTCAACGCCTTCTGAGGCACCTTTGATGGTCAGCTGATGCCCATCAGTCGACTGCCCAACAAGAACTCCACCTTGAGTGTGTTGGACTTTAATCACTGTGCGCACCCTTCGCCCCACAAACATCCTCAGAGTCTCCCCGTTGACGATTGCTGAACCTGAACGGTCTGTGTCCATGTCTGCAAAGGTGTAACCTCATATTTATCAACTCAATTCAACAATATGCAACCGATAAAAAGAGGACAAAGAACTGTCCACACATCTCCTAGTCACTATTATCATACCAAATAAGTACATGAGACGTATTTCAGACTTCATAATGTTCAATGACAACCCTGCTATCAAGCATAGGTCGCACGCATTGGCGCGATGAATGAGATGCAACAATGCTAATTAACTAACAGTCTGGCGGCTATGCCATAAGTCATAACAGCACGCTGATGGCTACTAAGAATTCACTGCAGTGGCAGCATTCGCAACTTTCTGCTGTTTATAATCTGTTCGTACTTGAGAAAAAGGACTGGTTTCAGACTAGATCCATTACACGCTTGTCCATTATACATTCCAATGGCTTCTGACAAGGAGCATGTGCACATCGGGCATTATTCTTACGGAAAATCAACCTTGCGCATGATGAAGAAAGAACAATAGCCCAAGCATGAGTAGGTTATTATTGGTTAATACCATGACTGAAATCCGCGACTGAAATGAACATTCCATTAGAACAAAAGACGCGTTATTTAGACCAGATTAGTGAAAAATTGCGGAGATTTCCGTATCTGGGTTCGACTGCTCACAGAAATCGAAGACCGGAACAGACTACACGAAGGCGAAATCAGCCCTAAGATTCAGTTAGGGTTCAGTTAAATCTCGCATCGCATGAACTGCGCTAGGGTTCAGTTAAACACCTAAGATTCTGGAATAATGATCTACCATTTAGAACAATCAAATCGAATCCGCGACTAAGTCAATGCGTTGGAGTACTGGGGCGAGAAGAAAACAAACAAGATTTGGAGAAAGGCCGAAACAGGCTTACGAAAACTATTCCGATCAAACGAGGTTAGCAGGGGCATTCGTACCGAGAGAAGAGATGAGCCTTCGAATATCGCAAGCTTCGGTGGAAGGAGGACTGCCCCGGACTCGGCTGCGCTGGGAAATACGGGATCCGGGAACGCGTGAGCCGGGCGGCGGGTGAAGGGAGGGAGAAGTGCAACAAAATCGTCAAATTGGATTCTCTACATATCCCCCGCTTGAAGAAACTCTCCAAAAGGGCGGCTCTAATTGGCGGACGTCCGTCTATTCCCTTTCTAACGGGTATTATTGGAGATGATTTCTTTTTGTTGCTAATTTTACGCCGTTGGATGATTCTTTCTTTTATAAAGTGTTGCGCGTATGCAGTATGCCACAAGAATATCGATATCAGCAAAGATTCTTTCTTTTTTCGAATATTTAAAATGTTTTATCTTTAAAACGATAAATCCGATTTAAGATATGTTTTCACCAATACGGGTGCGACGAGATTTTTTAAACTATATCCCATGTTACTCCCTCCGTTTTGTTAAAGTCAAACATTGCAAATTTTGTCTAAAGATATAGGCAAACAAACATTAACACATACTCCCTCCGTACTCAAATAAGTGGACATATAGAAATTTCAAGATAAATTGGGGAATTGATTACAAAATGCATTGGAAATGTGCAAACCACCTTCTCTCTCTTCCTTAATTCCCCAACCTCCAATAAGCTAAGTGCATGTAGAAAATGAGGATAACATGCATTATACATTATTGGTCTTAATTCCCGGTGATGAGAGAGAAGCATGTTTTTTCACTTCAAAATGCATCGGGATTCTAGACGTACACTCTTTCGTAGAAAAATTTCAAACCTAAACATCCACTTATTTGAGGACGGAGGGAGTATAATGCAAATTTAACATTATTAGAATCACCAAAAAAATCATTATATGCATTTGATATTATACATTATTTGCCTTTTAAAAAATCTGGAACATGAAGTAAATAAAAACGGAGCCAGTGATATGTTTCGACAACCCTTTTTCTCGGGCTAAAAGTTACTAACCCCTTATCAATGATAAATATAGAAGTTACCAACCTCAAAAGTGTATGTCATTTGAATTGACGACTTTTTTTAGCTCATAACCTATCACCTAATAATGTGTGAGTGATGCTTACGATTCTCGTCCAGGCGATTAGAAGGCGGTTCGAGCCAAGTCACTCGCTGGCGATCCCGTTGCTCCCCTTCCTCTCTGATCGCCATCTTGGCGTCGCGAGGGGGAGGGGATCCCGACTCTCGTTTGTGGGTGTGTTTTAGTCCTAGGTTTTCTAGATATTTGAGTTTCCTCTATCGGTATCATTGTGGAGTGGATCCTAATGGTATTAGTAGGAATAATGGTCTCCCAGGCCATGCTCCTGCTCATCGGAGGTGTTGTGTGCGCCAGCGAGAGGCTGTGGGGTTCAATCTGTTGGAGCGATTTGGATCTGGCGTTGCATCTTGGCGTGGCAGCGGAGATGGGTTGCTTTTGGAGTGCGGCGGTGTGGACTGTTGCGGATCTGCGAAAGATGGCTATGGGGTTCTTCAGCGCCAAGATGTGGACCAACTGTAGGTGCTCCTCTTCTCCAGCAACGGCGAAGGACATGGGTGCTTGGTAGTTGCAGCGAGAGCGACATGCGGCAGTACAACTGCTTATATCCTCCTAGTTTTATGAACTTGTATATGTATCAACTCTGTATGCTTGCTATTATTATGAATACAAGTAATGTAAAAAGTGCGAGTTATCACGAAAAAAGTGCGAGTTACCGTGATATTCACACGTTGTTTAGCGGCTTCAAGAACTTACTATTTGGGTGCATTGATGACCTTTTTTTTTAGCTTAGGAGTTACCAAGAGTTGCCAGTCCTTTAATCAAAGGTAGTTATCAGCTTAAAGGGTATTTGTCATTTGGGATGCTTTGCCAACATTTTTCATGAGCTATCACCCGGCAACTGTTGTTTATAAGTATTTCCTAAACAACTTGATAATAACAAAAATCAACACTGGGGTTTTAACCCTAGCCGCCGCCGCCGGTGATATCTGCAGTTTCATCGTCGTCGCCGGCAAAGATTCGACGGGTCCTCGCCTCCTCTAGGTGCTGTTCTGGCACTAGAAGGGGTGGGGACCTCGGACCTGCGCACGGCGCTTTTCGAAGGTCCTTAATGGTAGAGTTTGGTTTTGGTCGTCATCTTCTTCGTTAATGGAGATGGTATCGTCTGCAATAAGTGATCTTCCACGCTTCGCTCGACGGCGAGATATCCTTCCCGACGTCAATGGTGACTTTGGAAGATTAAGTCTGTCTAGGTATGGTTCTTCAGATCTTGCTTCGCCAGATCAATCTTGGATTGTTTCTCATGGTTGCCGCGAGGAGGTTTGTCCTCGCAATCACTGGCGGAGCCACGGCAAGTAAGCCGGGTGCACAGGACACCGGCTAGAAACAATTTTCTTTGCAAAATCATTTTTTTTCACCATGTGTGCCCCCGCTAAAAATATTTTTTACGTGTTGCGACACCCTCCATGACCCTGGTTCCAGATGTTGTAGCTCTGCCACTGCTCGCAATATCTATCCCGGCTACTACGTCTTCGGCAATGGTGATTCGTTCTCTCGGCTCCCAACGACGTCGACAAAGTGGTTCGGTTATTTGTCCCTGGAATATCAGTGGTGGTGCTCTTGCCGATGTTGCTTGATTAATTTAATGGCTGCGTGCGTGCACAAAGCCTTGGCATTGCGGCTCAAAATTAAAAAGGGAAAACCTTCGGTGGTATTCACAGGTCTGTGGTTTGGTGGTGTTGGCGTTGTTCTACGGCTGCCTTCAGAAAGTACAAGATTGTGTCATGGATGAAGAAAGAGGTTGAAGATCTCATAGATTTGCTAGTCTCTTTTAGTTTTGTTTTTGTAATCGATGTAATCGTGTACTATTTGCTGGTTTAATATACGTGGAAAATTCAAAAAAAAACAAAAATCACCACGGGGCGGCTTTAAGAACTTACCTATTTGGGTGTATTGATGACATCTCGGTAACTACGACACCATCATGGTGATAGCTTTTCACCTGAAACCTTGACAACTACATCAGCACCGCATTGATAACTACGTACTCGTAGCTATTGATTCATCCTCAGCCGACAATCTCAAGACCAACTGTCAAAGGCAGCCACGGTAAAGAAGACAAAAATCAACGAGTGTTTTAGGATTGTCGCCAACCAAAACCTCCACAGGCAGAAAAGACAGCTGGAGGTGTGCACTTTAGTTTTAACATGATAGCCAGATAGGTTCAGCTACAAAATCCAGAATGCACAAACGTTGGAAAATTGCGTGAAGCTCGCGCCATCTAAGCATCAGGTTCATTTCATTCAGCTCCAAAGACCAAGTCTAGTCAAGCATCAGGTTCATTCATTCAGAAAGGTGGCTGGCTATCAGGCACCTCGGTGTCTTCCAACAGCTCAATTGGTTTCAGCCTCGCCTTCTTGTAGCTAGTGGAGCCTCGGAGGATGGAGTGGATGTCACTCTTCTGTGATCTGAACAAATGGGATTAATGGCAAGTCAGTGTCAGCAAGCTTCAACTCGAGACCAGCAAAAATTAAACATGTCCATTAACGCGCAGTTAATCCCAACACGGATGGAAGACGCTACAAGATATCTGATGTTAATCTACTATCCTCTCCACACAGCATAAATGTGTAACACACAACATTTGCACTCACCGCTTATGTTGCAATATGCTAAACAAGTTTCTTTTTATAAATTTGAGAACTTACAATGATACAATGTCGTCATCGTCAGGTACGTCACTTCCATCCCAGGCTGCAGATGAAATGCCTGTCAAATGCACATCAGTTAGTCAATTTCCATAGGTGGACTAGGGTACAGATGCAATGCCAGAAAGCAGTTCGTGCGCAACCACACTAAATAACAAACACACGACAAACAGTAGATTGTGGACGTCTAACAACAATAGACTAAAATCAGAAACAGTAATATTACATGGCATTCTGGGATACACTACAATACTGAAAAGTGGGATTTATCAAAGAATTTCCAAATGAACATGCAAATATAGTGTTCTCAGTAGTAGCTCACTGCCCAACTTTCTAGAGGAGATATCAAGCTTTTATCTGCCTTTTCCTTTTACTTATTAATTTATCTTACAGATAAAAACATAACAGGTCAGGAGTGGTTGTCTTTTTTTTGCTAGAAAAAGAAGCAGCTGTTTTAATTCAAGTGAATAAATGCATAACCAAGAGCAAATGCAATCCAGCAGTAGGTTGGCCAGCCAATACATACTCCATATGATACTAATACAAGTTCCTACCTGAGCCCGCAGATGTGGATGATGAGTTTTCCATGGCGATCTTTTCACTCATGGTGTTCAATACTTCATCAGAGCTTTCACTTATGGTGTCACCAAAAATTGTGCCAGTGCCTCTCTTACTAATACCCTTTTTGGATTTGTCCTTGACTTGTTCAAACATTTTTCTTGGAACTTTCCGAACTGCTATTCTAAATTGGTTAACACCCGGTGTACCGTAAGCGCTTTCATTTGATGCTTGTGGGCTCATGGGAAAGCTCTGAACAGGGTTACTTACAGCATTAGGATTTGTACTCATCTTCCATCAATAGACCCATCATGTTTTCTACTCTTGGCACGACGATTTGTCTGAGAATTAGAGCTCCTTTGCTCTTTGCTTGTGCGTGCATTGTCCTTCTCAATGTGCAAATTAGTCTGACTATCAGCACCAAACATGCCTTGGTGGGGCTTCTTTTCAAGCATGCTATCACATGTGGCATCTTCTGTCTCCTGTTGCAGCATACCACCATTCCGAATAACTCTATCGTTGTTCTCATTTGCATTGCCATGCTCCATTCTTCCCTTTGCGCATCAGAATGCATCAAATCTTGTGTGTAATTATCAGTGTCCTGATTACCACCCATAGGATTAAGAGACTCGGGCTTGAGCAAATCCAGTTTTGTTTTGCTCGTCCTTTTCCCCTTGGCTTTCTTCACATTACCATCTTCTAGTTCTCTGTTCATGTTTTCTGCTGAAACAGAAGGCAAACCCACATTGCCAGCACCAAAATGATCAGCTAAGCTAGCTTTATCTGTGTGAAGATCAGATTCTGCCACATCATTTGGTTGAATACTACCATCATATTGAGACTGTGTATCTGCTTTTCTTTTGCTTTTCTTTTTTCCCTTTACTTCCCTTATAGGTTCATCGTTGTTTTTTGCAGATCAGATGGGCCATTCGACGCACTAGGGCTAAAATGGTCAATGAAATTGATTTTTTCATTATCAGGATGAACCGCTACATAAACATTTGGTTCAATGGCATCAGAAGAACCTTCAGGAATAACTGCTCCTGTTGAGCCCTGGAGTTCATGAGATCTGGATCAGAACCATGTTCCACATTGGTATTCCGACTCTGAAGTTCAGTCTTGGAAGATTTTTTCCTCCCCTCCGAGCATTATTAGGCTTGTCCCGCGTGACAGTTGTGTCATCTTTATGAACTACAGGTGATTCTACTGAAGCTTCTGCTGTCTTTTCGTTATTATGGGTCCTACCAATGTCAGTTACATGTTTGTCCTGGCTATCATTCGCAAACTGAATCTCATGCCCATGTGTGGAATGATCAACTTCCTGTAGTTTAGGAGCCCGAGTCTTTGAAGACCTTTTGCTTTTCTTCTGTATTATTTGACCAATACTTGCAGGAGCATCGATTGCAGAACCTCCTTGAAATAATTCGGCTTTGGTACAATTTTCTCCTTTCAAGTCCTCTGCAGGAACATGTCTGACATGCTCACCCAAAGACTGAATAGCTTCACCACTATCAGTAGGAACAGGCTTTAAGGAAGCTTTATTTCTCTGACGCTTAGTGGATTTGGTTCTGCCATTAGCTGGTACTACTGTATTCTCAGTCAAAACATCCTTAACATCGCTGATTTTTTCATCAGGTAGACCACCAGAAGAATGAGACGGTCAAGTACAGCTGACAGTATTTCCACTGGTTCTACTTTAGAATTATGACTACGTGAGCTGATGGGGGGATCAGATTGAATAGCTGATGGGGCAATGCTGCACTAGCTCCACCTTTAGTTTGTTCCATTAATGGATCTCCATTCGAAACCTTACTTAAGTTGTCTGTGCATCTTAAATCTGCCAGTACCTCATTAATGACATTTGTTGTTGCTACATCCACAGTTTGATCAACCTTCTTGCAGTCACTAACTGTTGCTTCTCCTATAGTGCCTGGTGTTGTTTGCTCTGCGTTTAGGGGATCGGCACTTGTATTTTGTACTGAGCTTCCATTTGTAATCAATCCAGATGGTTTTCTCACATCTTGAATAGGATCATCCTTCCAAGACTCCAAGTGGCGTTTTTTCTTCTTTTTTCGCTTCCCATCACCATTCGGATTCTTTATTAAATCAGAATCCCCTTGCTGCACATTGCTTGGACCATTTACACCCACCGCCTGCATAGAAACTATAACCGGTTCAGCCACCTTCTCACGCCTGCACTGATCTTTTTCATCAGCTGTTTCTTCTCCTATATTGCCTAGTGTTATTTGATTTGCATCTAGATAGCGGGAACCAGTGTTCTGAGTTGAGCTTGCATTCATAATGACTCCAAATGATTTTGCCGCATCTTGAGTAGGATCATCCTTTGAAGACTCCCGGTGGTGTCTTCTCTTTTTCTTCCACTTTACATCACCATTTGGATTTTCTGTTACATTACAATCCCCGTGTTGCACATTGCTTGCAGTCTGTTGCTTATTTGGGTCATTTACAATCTCCTGCTGAGTAGAAATATTATCTGATTTGCCTGCTTTCTTGCCATACCCACACTGGTCTTTTGCTTCAGCAGTATCCATGGAAGTTAGGCCAACAGAGCTAGCCTTCTTTGATTGCTTGCAGTTTTTCTCTTGAGAAATATTATCTAGTGTCTCCAAGACATCCTTGCTTTTGCTGCCTTTCTCCATGTTGCTAGCGTCAACTGCACATTGATCATGACCCCATCATTGGTTCCTTCAGCAGATTTTTCTCCACTAGCTACAACTTTGCATGTGGAAATACTGATGTCTCCAACGACCGGATTTCCATATCCTTCATGTACAAGATCAAAATTACTTTGGTCAGCAGCAAGATCACTACTTTGCTGAGCATCACTCCCCAATTGAACATGCTTTGTCACTTGGCTTCCACTATTTAGTTGTGATGACGAAACAAACATGTCAGGTGGTATGACCTTTGTTTTGTCTCTCCTAGTCATTTCGCCGTTAGATGCATCATCAACTGGGTGATGAAAAAGGAAAATAATTATTCAGTACTGAGCAATAGAAATAGACTTTCCAAAATGCATGGCTAGCTAGAGAAACAAGAAATTGGATTTAATAGTTCTTGGAATTCTAAGGGAACTTTAGAACACTGACAAATTGCATGTTTTTCTAATGCTCTAGTTTTGCATTCGTCCAGGACATGGAGCAAAGCATAGTTTCAACACAAAACACATACTTTATAAAATCTAGCATATTTTAAACATGTCATGACCGAATTCAAGCACAAAGGGGACGCCGCACTCGCCTGAGCTAAGTTCCAAACAAACACCAGTAGATAAAAACAAATGATGTATAGTAAAAGAATCCAGGGGTATTATTACCTCGTTGCCCTTGATTTTCATGAAGCAGATCTTCACCTATGGCTTTTGGTACCTCCACTGCTCCAGTTGATGGTTCTGTCATTTCTCGAGCAGAAACATCTTTGGAAGTGACAATCTGACTCTTTTTCCTTTTCTTATTCTTTCAGTAATGATTGGATTTTCTAGTTGGATTAAATCATCTTTTACGTTTCCATCCACTTCCTGCTGAAAAGAAGTGTTTGAAAGCACCTCACGAGAATTAGTATTAGTTTCCAGTGGAAGCTTATCAAAGTTCTCCACACCTCTTCTTTCAGAATCATTAGTTTCTCTAATAGGATCAACAGCTAATGTGTCAAAAGAACCAACACTCTAGCCTTTTTGCAACCCTTTTCCTGAGACAGATCATCCAATGCATGAACCTCTCCCAATGTTTCCTCCCTTGTACCCATTTGCTTGTTGCCTTCACGGTCTCCAACACTATGCAGAAGGTCTTCCTCTCTTGTGTGTACCTCATTTCCAACCAGGGTCATGTTACTTTGATTTGTCAACCCATTGGTGTTTGCCACACATGTTGAATTAACATAAACCTCTTCAGTTTGATCCCTATGTTTCTTCCCTTGCTTGTAGCTCTCTGCTTTGTCAATAGCTGGGACAGAAATTGTTCGTACATCTGTCGCTAGGCATACTGCTGTGCTCTTTCTTTCTATATTCCGTTGTGACGAGAATGACGGATGCCCATCATGTGCATGAACATTAACCAAATCTGCAGCAGCTTCACCACCTTAGAAAGCACAGGAACTATTAGATTTAAAATACTTCGAAGTAAACAGCAAGGGAGATCAACGTCATTAGCAGGTTGGGCCTCGTGCCTCAAGAGTCAAGAGAACTGTGTGCAATTTTAAATTCTATATGCATATTGAAAAGAGGTTAATCATTTTTTTTCCAGAAATCAGCAGGAGCACTGCCTTTCAATTAGAAGAAGAGAATTGTACAAACATGTTACATGGGTGTTAGAGGAGAGTTTAATCATATGACATGAGAAAGCAAATTATTGACTTGAGAATGTCTAAGAAATTCATAGTCTGCACTGAAACATATTAAAGTTGATCTTGATGCAAGAGATTTGATACAAAGATTCAATTCAGAAAAAAACATGAATGGTCAATTCAAGTGAATAGCTAACCTAAGTATATTCATCATAACAATAAGAAAATTACAGAGCAGTACCAAAGTAGCTTGATGTGACAATTAATACGTTCAAATGCAACAGTTAATGCTAATTCAATACCTTCCAGCATTGGAGGAAGCTTATCACTTGATTTCCCTCTGTCCTCGTCTCTGCAGTAGTGCATGTCCTTCTCCGCTGCTGCCATCTTAACATGCAGAAAGTAGTCATCCTTAACATTGGCAAATGCACTCCTCACTATCATTGACCCTTCCGTAGCACCTGGTGCAAATAATGACACATTTAGAAACTTGCACTACCCTTTCCAGGGTCTCCATTGCACATGCTAACTGTATAGAGTTCTGAAACAGCATGTAATTCCATCCAGAACCATAAAGGCAAAACGAATGCGCTGACCATCAGACTCAAGATAAACATCTTTCAATAATCACAAATCATGCATATATTTCAATTTAACTTAGTAAAATTCGATAACCAGCTATCATGTCACCAAAGAAACCGGAATTGTTTACTAAACTTAATCTCCATTAGGTATTTCAAGGACCATATACATTGAGATACGAATTCGAAAAACCGAACAGATATTTGTGCAAACAGCAAAGCCAAGTTAAGTATCTTCCACAAAATCACTGATAAATCTAACTTAACTGCATGATTGTACTAATTCAGACGGCCCATACGAAACAATGCCAGTCAATGCAACATGATGTACATTTGTTGGCAGATGCATCGCGTTGAGCTTACAGACACCGACATCTCATACATTCCGAATTTTACAAAATGCAGTGGAAACAAACCATCACTGCAAAAATAAGTTAACATGGTAAAACAACCAAAAACTACACGATTGATGCAAGGTTTATGGACCATTCAGGGATTCGGTGGCACTATGCACCCAGCTGTTCACAGATGAATTCAGTAAAACGTACCCACAGGCTAAACAATCTGACTTTTCTTAACCCTAACAAAACACTGGATAAAACCTACACTTCATACTACACATGAAGTCAAAACGGGCATGAGGAGCTTACTACATTCAGACAAAAAATCGGGTAAAGATATGAAGACGATCAAAGGCATAAATCAGAACCTGAAAGGACTTGACGGAGACGGTGCCGAGGTCAGGGAAGACGGCGGCGTGCTCCATGGCCACTTGCGCTGGGCGGAGGCACAAAAAAAAAGAGCGTCAGATAAGAGTTCCGTCGGTATCAGCGGAGGAGAGGAGGCGACGAGAGGCGTACACTTGAGGCCGCGGATGGTGGAGTCCGCGGCGACGTTGAGGGCGAGGTGGGTGCGAAGGTCTGTGTCTAGGAACAGGGATATGAGAGCTCCTCCGCCGGCAGAGAGCGAGTGCGGCGGCGGCGACGAGGCAGCCATTGCTGGGTGCGGCGGCCGCCAGTGGAGAGGGGAGGAGAGAGGGACGGAGCGGCGTACTTCGAGAGTGCGTTTTAGGTTTGGTCAAACTACTATTTCAAAATCTTTTTTTCAGGTATTACTAGTACAATGCTCGTGCGTTGCCACGTCCTCTTATTTATGTTCATTCATATGTATGCGAAAAATTACGTGTACACAAAAGACATGAATTTGACATTCAATCAATTTTTGAGTCGAAATTCTGTGTAAGTGCGACACACGTGTTAGAAAATAACACATGAGTGTTTTTTGGATTTATTATGCAATCTGTTTTGAAATCATCATTCCAAAAGAAATTTTAGTAGGCTTTAGAAAAGTCAAAATCTTTTTTTTCACAAGGATAGTCAAAATTTGAGTTGGTGTGCATATAGTAAGTTTGTGTGTGCTCTTGACAATTTTCAGAAACCTTGATATGAAACTTTGATCGATTGATCGAGTCACTGACGGGCAAAAGTGTTGCATTGCATGATCGTGGGATTTTGGATATGTCTGCATTGCTAGGAGCCTGGAATTTTTTTTTCTTTTTAGCCCAAAACGAGACGTCTTGCTAATTATCTGGTGCTGCTTGCTCGTCATTTTTCATCATCAGGACACAAACCGACGAACCGAGCAAAGTCTGCAAAAAAAAACTTGCCGTGCTTCCCCACCGCTCTTCCCTCTACCATCACTCTCAGGGGATTTTTGGGGATCGGGTGATCCCTTTGCCTTCACCACATCCCCGATTTCCCTCTCGATCGCTTCCTCGCAGTCGATCCACGAGCGATAGCTGGAGGCGTGTAACCCGCGTGGATCGGGAGGGTTTGAGGTGGTTTGACCGGGTTGGCCCATCCCCACCTCTGTGCACCAAACAGATCTTGTGGGAAATTTGGGGATTTTAGGCCCCTAGGGGATTTTCCCTTCTAATCCCGGCCCACCCCTGTGTACCAAACAAGGCCTCAGCCAGTTCGTCGAGCTCCTCTTCCCCTGCTTCCCCACGGCCGGCTACCGGTCAGCCCAGTCCCCTCCCTACCCACAGTTGTCCTCGCCGGCAATCTCTCCCCGCCGCTACCGCCGGCGGAAAGCTCTTCTTCGCAGCTCGCGTCAGCCCCGCCACTGTCACGTTTGCATCCTCTCCTGATGGTCGTGATGCACTGAAGACAGGAAATGCTGAATGATGTTTGTGTGTATTGTGCTGTGCACGTAAGTGGGCTGAGCCCGTGTAAGAATGGGCCGTGTGTGGCCGGTAGCGTAGGAAGGATAAATGGTAGGTGGCTCTGCTGAAGCCGTAGCAATGAATTAGACCTTCTTCTTCCTCAAGCAAATCTTGCTCTCTTCCTCCTCTTCGATCCCAATTCTATCAACCTGTACCCTTGCTATTGCTACTGGATCAATGGATCGTGAGGTACATGACATTGGTATCAGAGCCTGTCGATTTTCCTCGCTATTCGCTCGGCTTCGATCTTAATTCCAACGAGAGGTTGCTGGTGGATTCGCTCCGCCGGCGTAATACCGATCCGCGGTTGATTGGCTTGGCGGAGGTTGTCGACATGGCGCCGAAGAAGCCGGCGCTCGCGGTTCGACAAGTGGTAGAGTCTATGGAGGCGCGCCTCGTGGAGGTCTTCAACACCTGATTCGGCAACCACGACGAGACCCTCACCAACAAGTTCAATGAACTGCAACAACAGCTCGATGATCAGGCGATACGTCTCCAGCAGATGCAGGTCAAGGTCGATCTGTCGCTGGATACGTTGGGCAAGTTTCAGCAGGAACGCGGCCAGGATCTAGAGCGCCCGGCGGCGGCGGATGCAGCCCAAGCCAAGGCGAAGGGCATCAACAGACCACCACCTCCACCGTTCGTGATTCCGGGCAATGGAGCGGGACTTGGAGTGGCGGGGCATGCTCCAGGACACAGCCTGCCACCCCAACCACCACCACCACCGCGAGTGCGTCCTCAGCTACAGCTCGCCGCGCCGTCGATTGGCTCATAGGTTGAATTTCCCCCAATACTCCTATTGTTCGTGATGTAGCTGAGAGTTCTAGCTGTGGTACCGACTCTGGTAGGCGGTCAAATTGGGTGCCTAAGATGGATTTTCCAAAGTTTGATGGTACGGATGCACGGATTTGGATAGATCAATGTCACACATTTTTTGAGTTGTATCAGATTCCTGCTGGGTTTAGAGTTGCGGCTGCTACCATGTATTTACGAGGAGGTGTTGCACACTGGTATCAGTCATATAAGAAACTTGTTGGTTTTCATGATTGGGATAGGTTCTGTGTGGATTTACTGCTGGAGTTTGAATGTGATAATCAGTGGGATAAGAACAGAGAATTGCTTGCCTTGAAGCAGACTGGTTCAGTCTTGGAGTACCGGCGACAATTTGATTTGTTGGTGTATCAAATTCGTCTGTATGATCCTGGTTTTGGTGGTCTTATGGTGGTATCCCATTTCATTGATGGTCTGAAAGATGAACTCAAAGCAGCAGTGGAATTGCAGATGCCTACAACTGTTCAACAGGCATGTTTGTTTGTCCAAGTTCAAGAAGGCGTGCTGACTCGTGCTAAACCGACAGTGCCATTTTCTGGTCGACATGAGCATGCAGCCAGAACAACAACACCATCTCGTTTTGAAAAAGGGGATTTGTGGAAAGCTAAACAACTGAAAGAGTATCGGCGAATGAATGGGCTGTGTTATCGCTGTGGGGAGAAATATGCTCCAGGGCATCAATGTGCAGGCCAACAAGCAGCCCAAGTTAAGGTGATGCAACATGTGGAAATACTATCTGATGAGATTTTGGATGCAGTCATCCAGGGGGATGATACTGATGAGGACCAACTGATGTATGTCTCATTGCGTGCATTATCTGGCACAGATCATTGCAATTCCATCCGGCTGAGAACATTGGTGGATAACAAAGTAATGTTGATATTGATCGACTCTGGTAGCTCACATAGCTTTATTGATTCTGCTCTAGTTTCTAAGCTGTTGTGCCCAACGACACCGGTGCCTAGTACTTCAGTGAAGGTAGCCAATGGGCAACTAATGACATGTGACAAACAAGTTTCTAAATTGTCCTGGTGGGTGCAGGGACATACTTTTCAATATGATCTGAAGGTGTTGGACTTGGGTGGTTATGATGCCATTTTAGGCATGGATTGGTTGTCGTTGTGGAGACCAATGACTTGTCACTGGAAGGAGAAATGGTTACAATTCCAATATCAGGGCCAAATGATTACATTGCAAGGATTAGAGAATTCTGATTCTCTTGCTCCAATTACTGAAATCTCTGCCGAGCAATTTGTGAAGTGGCAGAAAGGCAATGAAGTATGGGCGACAGCACTAATGGATCCTGCTAATGCGACTATTTACACTGCTCCTCCTACAGTAGTTCAAGCCTTATTGGACAAGTATGATGATGTTTTTCAGGATCCAAAAGCTTTACCTCCTCATAGGCAGTATGACCATGCTATACATATCTTGCCGGATGCTGCACCAGTAAATTCAAAACCATACAGATATGCACCATTTCAGAAGGCTGAAATTGAAAGACAGGTGAAGGAGATGCTAGACAGTGGATTGATTGTTCCTAGCATGAGCCCTTTTGCCTCTCCTGTCCTGTTGGTGCGCAAGAAGGATGGCACATGGCGTTTCTGTATTGATTATAACACAATCACAGTGAAGAGTAAATTTCCTATGCCCATTGTGGATGAATTACTTGATGAGCTTGCTGGTACAAAGTACTTCTCCAAATTGGATATTAAATCGGGGTATCATCAAATCTGTATGGTTGAATCTGATGAATTGAAGATAGCTTTCAAAACCCACCATGGCCAATTCCAGTTCAGGGTAATGCCATTTGGGCTAACTAATGCCCCGGCGACTTTTCAATGCTTAATGAATACTGTCTTCACTCCATTCCTTAGGAAATTTGTTTTGGTCTTTATGGATGACATTTTGGTATATAGCAAGTCTCTTGAGGAACATGTTGAGCATTTGGAAAAGGTGTTGCAGGTGTTGCAGGAGAATAAGCTGTATGCTAAAGCGAAGCAAATGTGTTTTTGTTGTGGGCAGTGTAGAATATTTAGGTCACGCCATTTCTGCAAACGGTGTGGCAACTGATTCAGATAAAATTCAAGCAGTTCTTGATTGGCCCACCCCACAACACTATCTGAACTCAGAGGCATTTTGGGACTTCTCGGATACTACAGGAAATTTGTGAAGGACTTTAGTATTTTGGCCAGACCCCTCTACAATTTGTTGAAGAAAAAAACCTTTGTCTAGACAATGGAGAGTACACAGGCTTTGCAACGACTGAAGCAAGCATTGGTGAGTTCCCCAGTCTTATATTTACCTGACTTTTCACTGCCGTCACTGCCATTTTGCTTAGAGACCAATGCTTGTGACACTGGCATCGGTGCTGTCCTCAGTCAGAAAGGGCACCCAATTGCGTTCCCCGGCAAAGCTCTAGGTGAAAATAATCAGAAACTGTCGATTTATGAGAAAGAGTTTCTGGTGATTATGGTGGCTGTTGCTAAATGGAGACCATACTTGCAAAATGGACCATTAGTCATCAAAACTGATCATAAAAGTTTTTGTTATTTGGAAGATCAAGTGCTGGGATCTGAATTACAGAAGAAACCAATGACCAAATTTATTGGCTTGCAATATAGCTTTCAATACAAAAAAAAGGGGTGGAAAATGTTGCTGCAGATGCACTTTCTCGAGTGGGTCATTTCATGCAATTTTCAGCGTTTCAGTGGCTCAGCCGATCTGGCTTCAAGAGGTGCTCAATTCTTATGAACTGGACCCGGCTGCACAAGCATTACTTCCTGCACTGGCTATTTCTAATGAAGATCATCCTGGCTATGCTTTACAAGATGGGTTGATTCGTTATCAGGGAAAGATTTGGGTGGGAGCAAACTCAGGGCTTCAAACAAAAAACATACATGCTTTTCATTCGACACCAATTGGAGGACATTCTAAGATTGTTGCAACTTATCAACGCGTTAAGAAGCAGTTCACCTGGGCAGGACTGAAACCTGCAGTTGAGAACTTTGTGAAGCAGTGCCAAGTGTGCCAACAGGCAAAACATGAAAATTGCAAATTGCCTAGTCTATTATCTCCCCTGAAACCTCCTGAAGGTGCTTGGCAGGATATTAGCATGGACTTTATTGAAGGTTTGCCATCTTCCAATGGATACAAGTGCATTTTAGTAGTTATTGATCGCTTTACTAAGTATAGTCATTTTCTGCCACTGAAACACCCTTTCACTGCTTCTTATGTTGCCAAGGAGTTCATGGACAAGGTAGTGAAACTGCACAGTATTCCATTGACCATTGTGTTAGATAGGGATCGAATTTTTACCAGCTCCTTTTGGCGTGAACTGTTCAAGATCTTTGCCATAGAACTGCAGATGAGTTCTGCCTACCATCCGCAGACGGATGGGCAGACCGAGCGCACAAATCAATGTTTGGAAATGTACTTGCGTTGTGCAATCCATGATCAACCAAAGAAATGGTCCCAGTGGCTACCATTAGCAGAGTATTGGTTCAATACCAATCATCATACCACATTGGGTTGCTCACCGTTCAAAGCCCTGTATGGCCATGAACCAAACTTGGGGCTGATTCCTCCGACTCTGGTGGCAACTAATGCTGAGGTGCTTGATATGGTACAAGAACGCGCTCAGTTCACTGAATTTTTGAAGCAGCAACTGGAACGGGCTCAACACCGGATGAAACAATTTGCAGACAGGCATCGTTCCGACAGGGAATTCACGGTTGGCGAACAAGTGCTTCTTAAGTTGCAACCTTACACTCAGAACTCTCTGGTCAGTCAACCGTGCCCTAAACTTGCTTACAAATTCTTTGGACCCTTCAAAGTGCTCAGTCGCATTGGTGATGCTGCCTATAAGCTAGAGCTCCCTGATACTTGTCAGATCCATCCGGTTTTCCATGTTTCACAACTGAAAACATTTGTTCCAGATCATTCTCCGGTTTTCTCTTCACTTCCGGTGCCAATTGAATTAAATGCTGACGAGGTGTTTCCTGAAGAAATTTTGGAGCGTCGATTGGTCAAGCGCGGCAATGCCGCTCAGCTGCAAGTCAAGATCAAATGGGCAACCTGACCAGCTGAAGTCGCCACCTGGGAAGACTATTATGTTCTTCGAGCGAGATTCAAGACAGCTCCAGCATGGGGGCATGCTGGTTCTCAAGGCGGCGGCACAGTCACGTCTGCATCCTCTCCTGATGGTCGTGACACACTGAAGACAGGAAATGCTGAATGATGTTTGTGTGTATTGTGCTGTGCACATAAGTGGGCTGAGCCCATGTAAGAATGGGCCATGTGTGGCCGGTAGCGTAGAAAGGATAAATGGTAGGTGGCTCTGCTGAAGCCGTAGCAATGAATTCGACCTTCTTCTTCCTCAAGCAAACCTTGCTCTCTTCCTCCTCTTCGATCCCAATTCTATCAACCTGCACCCTTGCTATTGCTACTGAATCAATGGATCGTGAGGTACATGACATTGGTATCAGAGCCTGTCGATTTTCCTCGCTATTCGCTCGGCTTCGATCGTAATTCCAACGAGAGGTTGCTGGTGGATTCGCTCCGCCAGCGTAATACCGATCCGCGGTTGATTGGCTTGGCGGAGGTTGTCGACACGGCGCCGAAGAAGCCGGCGCTCGCGGTTCGACAAGTGGTAGAGTCGATGGAGGCGATGGAGGCGCGCCTCGTGGAGCTCTTCAACACCCGATTCGGCAACCACGACGAGAGCCTCACCAACAAGTTCAATGAACTGCAACAACAGCTCAATGATCAGGCGATACGTCTCCAGCAGATGCAGGTCAAGGTCGATCTGTCGCTGGATACGTTGGGCAAGTTTCAGCAGGAACGCGGCCAGGATCTGGAGCGCCCAGCGGCGGCGGATGCAGCCCAAGCCAAGGCGAAGGGCATCAACAGACCACCACCTCCACCGTTGGTGATTCCGGGCAATGGAGCGGGACTTGGAGTGGCGGGGCATGCTCCAGGACACAGCCTGCCACCTCAACCACCACCACCACCGCGAGTGCGTCCTCAGCTACAGCTCGCCGCGCCGTCGAATGGCCCATAGGTTGAATTTCCCCCAATACTCCTATTGTTCGTGATGTAGCTGAGAGTTCTAGCAGTGGTACCGACTCTGGTAGGCGGTCAAATTGGGTGCCTAAGATGGATTTTCCAAAGTGGGCTGAGCCCGTGTAAGAATGGGCCGTGTGTGGCCGGTAGCGTAGGAAGGATAAATGGTAGGTGGCTCTGCTGAAGCCGTAGCAATGAATTAGACCTTCTTCTTCCTCAAGCAAACCTTGCTCTCTTCCTCCTCTTCGATCCCAATTCTATCAACCTATACCCTTGCTATTGCTACTGAATCAATGGATCGTGAGGTACATGACAGCCACCCATCGCATCCGCCGCTGCCGCCATTATCTCGCGCCGGCGGCAAGCTCTTGTCCGCAGCTCGCGTGAGCCCCTCTACCCATCATCGGCGACAAAGGAGCTGGAATAGCGTACCTTCTATTAGCCGGATCCGCGGCAGCGGGCACATTACGCTAAGCGGCCATTACCTCGTGGCCGTGGTGAATCGGAACGAGCTCCGAATACGTCGCGAGGACGCCCCGCTTCAGCATGTTGGAGCGAACCCAAGCAGTCAAGTACGGCATGCATGTTCCCGGAGTGGATGGTCGACGCCCGCTCTTACCCTCGCTGATGTCTGGTATTTTGCTACTACTCCGTGGCAGGATCGGTGTAGATGAGTGGCTACGTATTCCTTCAGTTCCAGATGTGTTCGCTATTGGTGATTGGAGTGGTTTCCTTGAAAGCACAGGCAAGGAAGTTCTCCCAGCTTTGGCTCAGGTAATTTGAGAGCATTTTGTCAAGCTTCTATCTAAAAACATCGAGGCATATGCATTGTTTCCTGAAGTGCAATAGAACTGGGTGGAATAGAAACATCCTATTAAATTACATACACTTGGCCATGACAGTGGCATAAAACTATCTCCTTGCCACATTATTGTATTTTTTTCTTCTCTTCGGAAGAAAGGCATGTCATTTGGCTATACTATGTATATCATATTCCACTTGTACTCCTGAACAGGTTGTCGAACGACAAGGGAAGTACCTCGCTGCCCTTCTTAACCATGTGATGAAAGCTGGACGGGGCCATGGAAATTCATACGTCGAAGTCTACCTAGGTCCTAAGTCTGTGTATAAACATCTAGGGAGTATGGAAACTGTTGGAAGAAACAAAGCTCTAGTCGACTTGAGGCAAAGCAAGGTTGGTTTGTTGCTATGTTCCTTATGAAGTTATGCAGCTTAGTAGCCGTTGTGGAGTCAACTGAGTTCTTTTTCTCTATTTGCAGGAATGGAAAGGGGTATCCATTGCATGATTTGCAAGCTGGTTCATCTGGCACTCAGCAGTGCAAGTATTTTGCAAATATGTCTCCCTGAATATGGATGTCAGTTGTTCCTCATCCTGGCAGCAAACTATTATATGGCTTATAGCTTACAAATTGGAACAGAATATTTAATCAAAGGGCAAGTTTCTATATAACCAGACTATCTAATTATAAATAATTTCTGTTTGTAGTCGCGGAAAAGCTTGTCTCTTTTAGTTCTGAGCACATGAGAGATGAAAACGTAATATTTTTGAATTTGTTTTACACTTTTTACCATGTTATATATTCCTACTTAATGTAAAATCTACATTTGGACTGAATTCGTTTAACACTTTCAAATTACATTGTCAGGTTCTGCAATCAGTGAACTCTTTAAAGCTTGAAGAGGTAGTCATTGGGCAATATGATGGTTACATGGATGATCCTAGAGGTTTATGTTAGGTATACTGAGGGTACACAATGAGAGATGAAGGTATATTTTACTTACTCCAATCTCCACATTCCTTTTCTTTAGTTGAACCGCCTCTAATTTTGCAATAAAAGAGTTCACTTTAGAATTAGTTACCATGAAATTACAAATCATTCTACTTGGTACACTGATGCTTCTCTTTTGTTAATAGATTTGCCGAAAGTAAGAGGTACATATAAGCACAAGTAGAATATTCTTAGGAGTAATCTGCATTCTCAAAGTGGATAGCTCAGTTGTCATCCCAACAGTCATATATTCATGAAGACATATATCCTCTAATGTATGTGTGACATGAGTGAACTGGAGTTACGGCTAATATCTTTTGAAAGTGGTCCGATATTGAAGTGGCGTGATATCATTATTTGAGAACATGCACTATGTATGCAGAAGTTCCGTCTTTCATGAACATGCACCTCTCAGCCAAAGGATCCATACACGTACAATTTGACAGAAATAACATAAGGCTTGCACCAACGTTTCTTCACAGAAGTACGATAAGCAGTACAAGAACGTAATATTGGCAACTAATGGAATATCCTCCAGTAAAAGTGGATCTGCACAAACAAGTTATAACCTGAATGTCAGTGGGGATGTTAGTGGGCTGGAAGCCCACATATTTGAACACATATCCTGGCCAGTGTGCAGGTCGTTGTTGCACCGATATGCCTGTTGTCCATGTGCTTTTGCGTCCATTTTGTCTCCCTGCAAAAATAGTGAAGTTATTATTGAAAAAGATGCATGGTTAAATGTAATCCTCACAGCCAGGGGGCATATGCTATTATAGATGTGAGGTCAAACGGCGAAGATTGATAGTTACTGTCTACATATATATGTAGAAACCCTATTTCATAAGTACTGAACTTTTGATAGAAAGATATAGTTAAGGGTAGCATCAAAATTATCTTACAAACTGATCTGTGAGGATGCACAGTAGAATGTATCTTACAAACAATTTTTGCACGAACCTCCCATGATATATTGTGGATGTGCTCTGTTTGAATGTCGTGAAATCTAACTACCCCGTGCAAAATTACCCATAAACAGTTAGATAATGCAAGACAATTAGATAATGCAAAACACTAAGATCATTCAAGAAAATGCTGCAGGACATGTTGTCAGTGTTGATCGAAGGCCATACGGCGGGAGCTCGGACTGGTGGAGGTGCCATCACCCTCATCGAGCCTGGGCATCCCATATTGCTTCGAGTCGCCATCTCTCTGCTAGCAAGGATCGATCAAGCTGGAGGGAGACTGTTTCGAGCTAGAGATCGTTGGGTTTAAGTAGTAGAGAGATGACATGGGGAAGCGATGATTTTGGCTCATTATTTCCGCTAATTGGTTTGACTGATGTTTAGGAGCGGTGATTTCCCTGATAATAATTGGTTCAGGCTGATGTTTAGCAGCGAGAATTTTTGCTAATTTCGATCGTTGTCTTTCCATCACTGCGGAAGGGTGATCGATCGCTGTAATTAATTGGCATGGAAGCGATGTGGGGATAGGTTGTTTCTGTTGATTGACGCTCTGTAATTAATTGGCATGGAAGCCATGCGTGATTTAGGTGGAGGAAAGAAATGATGCACTGTAATTAAATGTCATGGAAGCCATGCGTGATTTAGGCGAAGGAAAGAAATTAAGAAAGATATCCGCATGCGGGAAAGAAAAAGAAAAACAGCGAGGGGAGTTTTTTTTTGAATTTTTCCATATATATTAAACCAACAAAGAGTACACGATTACATATATTACAAAAACAATACTAAAAGAGACGAACAAATCTATGAGATCTTCAAGCCCTTTCTTCTTCCATGACACAATCTTGTACTTTTCTGAAGACAGCCGTAGAACAACGCCGAATACACCAAACCACAGACCTGTGAATACCAACGAAGGTTCTCCCCTTTTAATTTTGAGCCGCAATGCCAAGGCTTTGTGCACGCACGCAACCATTAAATTAATCAAGCAACATCGGCAAGAGCACCACCACTGATATTCCAGGGACAAATAACCGAACCACTTTGTCGATGTTGTTGCGAGCCGAGAGAATGAATCACCATTGCCGAAGACGTAGTAGCCGGGATAGATAATGCGAGGACAAACCTCCTCGCGACAACCATGAAAAACAATCCAAGATTGATCTGGCGAAGGAAGATCTGAAGAACCATACCTAGACAAACTTAATCTTCCACAGCCACCATTGACGTTGGGAAGGAGATCTCGCCGACGAACGAAGCGCGGAAGATCACTTATTGCAGACGATGCGATCTCCATTGACGAAGAAGATAACAACCAAAACCAAGCTCTAACATTAAGGACCTTTGTGTAGCGCCCTGCGCATGTCCGAGGTCCCCACCCCTCTTAGTGCCAGCGGCACCTAGAGGAGGTGAGGACCCATCAATTCTTAGACGAAGGCGACGATGAAGATGCAGATGGCACCGGCGGCGACGGCTAGAGTTGAAACCCTAGGCCGCCGCCTCTCTTTCTTTTTGGTACGGTAAAAATTTAACAACGAGGGGAGTTGGATGAAGGGGTGGGCAGAAGGAAAGAAAAAATAGCGAGGGGGTTGGACGAAGGGGTGGGCAGAATGTGGAACCAATAGTTTCTTTTAGATAGGAGAGATATCATTACTAGCAAACTGCCCGTGCGTTGCAACGGGTCTAAATTAAAAAATTAAGAGTGACATGTAATTTATCTCAAACACACAAACATTTGATACAACATAATCTCTATACAACAGAATAATTCACATAAATAAAATGATAAATAGTCAATGAACCATGTTGCTTCTGTTGCCCAGGTTTATCTTGAAAGCCTATGAACAATTCACACACGAGTACCAAGGAAATGGTGATTCATGGAATATCAATTCAGTACCTCGGTAATAAGGCTAAAGTGTTCTCAAGCAGCATATACCTGAAGTTTCGAATCTCGTTTATTCGTGTTTGGCCTGCAAATTCCAAGATACAGTTAAAAAACCATCAACGACATAAGAGCTTTAGCTTGCTAACTACTCCCTGCCTTAGTGCCTTTGTCTCTATCTTCACTCCTCTTAAACAAGAATAACATCAAAACTACACAATTTGTGATCATCACACTCAGATTGTAAAATTTCAATCAAACTTCCAACATTAAACAATAGGAAAACTCTCCTTAGTGTACAAACAGGTGTTAGATTGAGAACTGACGCAGGAAGTTGTTATAGACATAGGAAAACTCTCCTCAGTGTACAAACAGAAGTTAGATTGTGCATACTCATAAGAAGTGCATGGTGGTCACTGTAATCAATATATACATGTCTTTCGTGTTTGCATAGAACATGCCATCAGAACATGCACAATTTTAGGAAAAACTGTGCATTACTCATGTCAGGCATTATATTTGTGCTTACGGCTATCTGGTGTAAATATACAAGATTCCTAGAGGTGGATCCATACACAGAGGTGTCATGAGGTAATTTTCACTACGAAGTAGTCTGTTTGATCAATATCAGAGGTAGTTAGGTTACATACACATTTAATTCTTTTACTTTCGAATTCAAGTTTTTATGGTTCATTGATTCGAACTATGCCAATGGTTTTCCAAAGGATCCCCGAAAAAAAAAACATGAAGGTAAAAACATCATTGCAAGATCATAGCTTATGAATGCGATCAGCTACACTATTTATATTGAGAATCATTACCGACATCACACTAAGATGCTAACGACAGTATGGAAAGCCAAGATCAATGAGGCAGCTAATCGAAACACCATGAAACATCATAGCTTATGAATATGTGCCACATGTCGTATATTGAATAGAGAAATAACTGGATCAAATAACTATGTCTTATATGCAGTAGCATCTAAATCAGGTACCTTGGGTGGAGCACTGACAGACGGGTGTTCGGGCGAAGTCGGCAGAACTGCAAGACGGCGGCAATGTCGACTGGAAGAACGGGTGGCCAGAGCAGAATTGTGAGACGGTGGCAATGCTGAGCACGGGCTGAACGGCGAGATAGTATGCTTCGGACGAAACTTGCTAGGGTTTCGGTGCAGGAACTGATGGCTACGTGTTGGTGAACCCCAAGAGGAAGGTTATGATGTAGACAGCAGAAGTTTTCCCTTGAATAATCTACCCAAGGTTATCAATCCAGTAGGACTTGACGATCTATCGGAAGGTTGTTGATGTTGACTCCCCCTGGCGCTAGGGAGCTTGCACCAACGTGGAATCTGCACAGACACAAACCAGAACTTTGCCCAACACGAAACAGAGAGGTTGTCAATCTCTCCGGTCTTGCAGAAACAAAGAGTTAAACGTATGGTGTGGAAAACAGCAGGAAAAACAGCAAGTAACAGGAAACAGATGATTGCAGCAGGTTGTGTAAACAGTATGAGGAAATTGGACCAGGGTCCACAGTTCACTAGTGGTGTCTCTCTCAGAACAGATAACTAGCATGTTGGGTAAACAAATTACAGCTGGGCAATTGACAAATAGAGAGGGCATAACAATGCAATACATGCCAAGATGTCTACTATGAAATCTAGTTGGGCATTACAACAAAGTACATAGACCGTTATTCCAACCGCATCTATGCCTAAATAATCCACCTTCAAGGCAGCATCCGCATCCTTTCAGTATTAAGTTGCTAACAACAGATTATTGCATGAAGTAAAGTGTGTAATGTAATCAATACAAGTGCCCTTGGACACTGCACCAATGTTTTATCCCTAGTAGCAACAGCACATCTACCATCTTAGACCTTTCTGTCACTGATCCAGATATCTAGAGACTGAACCCACTATCGAGCATAAATACCCCCTCTTGGAGTCACAAGCATCTACTTGGCCAAAGCATCTACTAGCAACGGAGAGCATGCAAGATCAAGAGCACATAGATAAACAACTTGAATAAACATGGTATCAATATTCATCGGATCCCAGCAAACACAACATCTAGCATTACAATAAGATGATCTTGATCATGTTAGGCAGCTCACAAGATCTAAACATGGAGGCACAAGGTAGAGAGACAACCATCTAGCTACTGCTATGGACCCGTAGTCCAGGGGTGGACTACTCACGCATCACTCCGGAGGCAGGCATGGTGATGTAGAGCCCTCCGGTGATGATCTCCCCTCCGGCAGGGTGCCGGGAAGAGCTTCAGAACTCCTCCGATCTGAGATTGACGATGACGGCCGCGACGGAACTTTTCGTGGAATATGATCGACCGTAATAGGGTTTTCGCGTCGCGGAGAATATATAGGCGAAGAGGCGGCGTCGGTGGCCGAGGGGGGCCACCACGCCATAGGGGGGCGCGGGCCCACCCTGGGCCGCGCCCTAGTGTGGCGTGGCCCCCTGGTGGGTCTGCTCCGACTCCCCTTTGGACTCCGTGATCTCCTCGTGATATTATTGACGATGTCTTTTGTTTCGTCCAATTCCGAGAATATTTCCTTAATAGATTTTCTGAAACCAAAAACAGCAGAAAACAGGGAACTGGCACTGTGGCATCTTGTTAATAGGTTAGTCCCAGAAAATGCATAAAAATGATATAAAGTGTAACCAAAACATGTAGCAATTGATATAATAACAGCATGGAACATCAAAAATTATAGATACGTTTGAGACGTATCAAGCATCCCCAAGCTTAGTTCCTGCTCGTCCTCGAGTAGGTAAACGATAAAAACAGATAATTTTTGAAGTGACATGCTACCAACACAATCTTTGATCAAATAACAATGTAATGCACATGATCTGAATGAAGTGATCCAAGCCAATGGTCTATAGTTTGCAAGCAAGTAAATAAAGAGTAAACATAAGTGATCACACAAGTGCAAACTTTCATGAATAATACTATAAAACATTTAGAGATATAATAGTCTAACATAATAGTTAGTTCACAGCAGCAATAATTCTCAACATGAAAGTGTTTGTATCAACACAAAGGAAGATAATAGCTTCAGCTTTTGCTTCAACTTTCAACATGTATATCATATAGATAATGTCAATGCAAAGAATATGATCAACCAAACACAAAGTTATGTAAAAACTGTTATACTGGAGTTGACAATGATGTTTGCTTAAGTAGACAGAAAGAAGTGGGAAAACTGACTCAACATAAAAGTAAAAGAATGGCCCTTCGCAGAGGGAAGCAGGGATTAACATCATGTGCTAGAGCTGTAGTTCCCGAAGGCATATAGAGAGCATAAAATATTGTTTTGTAAGGTAATGGTGTATACAGGTGTCAACAAATCAAATAGCAGGTACTTGTCATCTTCCATGGCTAACTAACTTTTAGAGCGGTTCCGAGAGTTTTTAGGACTGCACTTGTAACAAGCACTTATTGGTGACACTCCTCCCAACCATTTACTTTCCACAAACCATGGCTAACCGAATCCTCGGGTGCCCACCAACATTCACCATGGAGGAGTGTCTATTTATTTATTTATAGGGTGGACTAACCAGCTCTTTAATGCAAAATAAAAGGTGGAGAAGCAGATGAAGCTGCCAATCCTTGTAAATTAATTAGCATGGAAGATGACAAATCTCACTACTACGTCCTTATGAGCTTTTCAAGTAGTGACACAAAAAGGAAATTGTTTTGAGTAGTTAGTAGATAGCACATGAAGAAATTTACTTGGAATGGTGAAAACACCACATAATAGGTAGGTATGGTGGACACAGGTGGCATGGATTTGGCTCAAGGTTTTGGATGTACAAGAAGCATTCCCTCTTAGTACAGAGTTTAGGCTAGCAAGGTTATTATAAGCAAACATCATTATCAACTGGAATAGCAAGAGTGTACATAAAACACAAGGTTTGACGAACCATAGACTCCCACTGTCTTCCTTGTTAACACATAGCCTTCATCCAAAAATTATCTAGACTACTATGGACTTCCAATTATGCAACAGATTATTATAGCAGAAAATCCTTATAGTAGTTCTTCATTAATAGCCATTACTTACATGATGCACAAGCTTAAACATTAATTACTTGACAGCTCAAAACAATTGGCAAGCATCAAATTACTCAAGACAACGATCTAAAAAGATTCATGTAAGCATTTTATACCACTACCACATGCATAGCATTTTTCTGGTCCAACCAAACACCAATCAACTTATTTGACAACTCTCCAAACAGATATAAGTGAAGCAAGAGAGTACTTTCTTCAAAAGAAACTGAAAGCTCTAACAAGAGATGTATGAAAAACTGAGAGCTAACAGCAATAACAGCAACTAGACAGGAATACTCAACAAGTATAAGTGAAGCACAAGAGTATTCTAATGAAAAAGTGGAGCGTGTCTCTCTCCCAAACATGAATACTAGGATCCAACAAGTATAGCACAGCAAACAAAACAAAACAAACTGAAAACAAAAACACACTGACGCTCCAAGGAAGAGTACACTAGTATGAAGCAATAAAAATATAGCACCATTAGAGATGACCTGATAATTTGTAGATGAAGAAGGGGATGCCTTGGGCATCCCCAAGCTTAGATGCTTGAGTCTTCTTGAAATATGCTGGGGAGGTAAGCCTCCCCAAGCTTAAGCTCTTCACTCTTCTTGATCATGTAATATCATTCTCCTCTATCAACACTTGAAAACTTCCTTCACACCAAAACTTAACAGCTTTTCTCATTAGCAGGTTAGTGCACTAAAAGATAATACTTCAAAGTTCTAGCAAAGACAAAACTCACAAGCCAACTATTTTAAACATTAGCCACTGTTACTAGGCTCAAGTGGGCACTTTTACACGAAAAGAAACCACTTAAAAACTTGTAAAAGAGAGAATGCAAAATAAAAGACAGAATCTGTCAAACCAGAACAGTCTGTAATGACGAATTTTTTCGAGGCACTTACGATGCTCAGATGAAAAACTTTTGAAATAATGAAAGTTGCGTAACATCATCAGGAACATGCACAAAAAGTTTCAGCATTTTTCGATTTTTTCTGATTTTCTACTGAATTAAACGGTGACGAACAGCAATCTGTCCCAATGCAGTCCCGAAAATAAAAACCAACTTTGCATTAGTAACTCTCCTTGGCACAACAAAACAGCAAATAAAAGATACAAAGGAGTTGCTACAGAGGTAAACAAGCATCCTTGACTCAAGAAAACAAAAATAAAACAGCAAATAAAAACATGGGTTATCTCCCAGAAGTGCTTTTCTTTAATGCCTTTGAGCTAGGCATGAAGAGATGCATCAAGTATTGTCAAGACCAGAAAATCCAAAACCATAATTTGTCTTGACACTAGTATCATGTGAGTATTTCATCTTCTTCCTAGGGAAGTGTTCCATACCTTTCTTGAGTGGGAATTGAAATTTTATATTCCCCTCTCTCATATCAATAACAGCACCAACAGTTCTCAGAAAAGGTCTTCCCAAAACAATAGGACAAGAAGGATTGCATTCAATATCCAAAACCACAAAATCAACAGGGACAAGATTGTTATTAACCATTATCAAAACATCATCAACTTTTCCTAAAGGTTTCTTCATAGAAGAATCAGCAAAGTGAACATCCAAATGACATTTTTCCAAAGGTGCAAGCTTGAGAATATCATATAAATTTTTAGGCATAACCGAAATACAAGAACCAAGGTCACACAAAGCATTGCATTCAAACTCACTCAGTTTCATTTTAATAACAGGTTCCCAATTATCATCTAACTTCCTAGGGATAGAAGCTTCAAGTTTTAATTTTTCTTCCCTAGCATGCATGAGAGCTTTGATAATATGTTCAGTAAAAGCCATATTTATTTTACTAGCATTAGGACTCTTAGCTAGCTTTTGCAAGAACATGATGACTTCAGTTATGTTACAATTTTCGAAATTGAAGTTGTTGTCATCAAAAACAATGGAGCAATTATCACCAACACCTCTAAAAATTTCAGCACTTTTACTAGGAACAAAAGTAGTGCTATCAGGCAATTTAAAACTTTTTGTAGAGGTAGTAGAGACATTTCCAACACTTATTATCTTTTCACTAACAGTAGGGGGCGCATTAGCATGTGAGGCATCATTTGTTTCATTAGTAAAAATAGTGCAAACTCTAACAACACTATTTTGTTCAGCAATTTCAGCTTCTCTTTCTTCTCTCTCCCATCTTTCATGAAGTTCAGCAAGCATCCTAATGTTATTATCAATTTTAATTTGGATAGCATTGAGTGTTTTACTCTCTCTAATATCACTAGGAATAGCTTTTATTTTCAGCATTTCAACATCATGAGCAAGACTATCAACTTTAGCAGCAAGAGTATCAATTTTTCCTAGCTTTTCCTCAACAGTTTTATTAAAAGTAGTTTGTGTGCTAATAAAATCCTTAAGCATGACTTCAAGATCAGAGGGCACACTTCTATTGTTACTGTAGGAATTACCATAGAATTACCATAAGAGTTGCTACCATTAGCAGGATATGGCCTATAATTGTTGCTACCAAAATTATTCCTATAGCATTGTTGTTGAAGTTGTTATTTTTAATGAAGTTTACATCAACATTTTTCTCATCATGAGCAACCAAAGAAGCAAGAGGAATATTATTTGGATCCACAACACCATGTCCATTCGAAAGCATAGTCATAATAGCATCAACTTTATCACTCAAGGAGGAAATTTCCTCAACAGAATTTACCTTCTTACCAGTTGGAGCCCTTTCAGTGTGCCATTCAGAATAATTTACCATCATATCATCAAGAAGCTTTGTAGCAGCACCCAAAGTGATGGACATAAAGGTCCCTCCAGCAGCCGAGTCCAATAATTCCTTGAGAAAAATTTAGTCCTGCATAAAAGGTTTGGATGATCATCCAAGTAGTCAGTCCATGAGTGGGGCAATTTTTAACCAAAGACTTCATTCTTTCCCAAGCTTGGGCAACATGCTCATTATCAAGTTGCCTAAAGTTCATAATACCACTTCTTAAGAGATAATTTTAGCAGGAGGATAATATTTTCCAATGAAAGCATCTTTGCATTTAGTCCAGGAATCAATACTATTTCTAGGCAAAGATAGCAACCAATCTTTAGCTCTTCCTCTTAAGAGAAAGGAAACAATTTCAGCTTAATAATATCACTCTCTACCTCCTTATACTTTTGCATATCACAAAGTTCAACAAAGTTGTTTAAGTGGGCAGCAGCATCATCAGTACTAACACCAGAAAATTGCTCTTTCATAACCAGATTTAACAGTGCAGGCTTAATCTCATAAAATTCTGCTTTAGAAGCAGGTGGAGCAATGGGTGTACAGATAAAATCATTGTAGCCAAAACATGTCGCGGCCGTCATCGTCAATCTCAGATCGGAGGAGTTCTGAAGCTCTTCCCGGCACCCTGCCGGAGGGGAGATCATCACCGGAGGGCTCTACATCACCATGCCTGCCTCCGGAGTGATGCGTGAGTAGTCCACCCCTGAACTACAGGTCCATAGCAGTAGCTAGATGGTTGTCTCTCTACCTTGTGCTTCCATGTTTAGATCTTGTGAGCTGCCTAACATGATCAAGATCATCTTATTGTAATGCTAGATGTTGTGTTTGCTGGGATCCGATGAATATTGATACCATGTTTATTCAAGTTGTTTATCTATGTGCTCTTGATCTTGCATGCTCTCCGTTGCTAGTAGATGCTTTGGCCAAGTAGATGCTTGTGACTCCAAGAGGGGGTATTTATGCTCGATAGTGGGTTCAGTCTCTAGATATCTGGATCAGTGACAGAAAGGTCTAAGATGGTAGATGTGCTGTTGCTACTAGGGATAAAACATTGGTGCAATGTCCAAGGGCAGTTGTATTGATTACATTACACACTTTACTTCATGCAATAATCTATTGTTAGCAACTTAATACTGAACAGGATGCGGATGCTGCCTTGAAGGTGGATTATTTAGGCATAGATGCGGTTGAAATAACGGTCTATGTACTTTGTTGTAATGCCCAACTAGATTTCATAGTAGACATCTTGGCATGTATTGCTTTGTTATGCCCTCTCTATTTGTCAATTGCCCAGCTGTAATTTGTTTACCCAACATGCTAGTTATCTGTTCTGAGAGAGACACCACTAGTGAACTGTGGACCCTGGTCCAATTTCCTCATACTGTTTACACAACCTGCTGCAATCATCTGTTTCCTGTTACTTGCTGTTTTTCCTGCTGTTTTCCACACCATACGTTTAACTCTTTGTTTCTGCAAGACCGGAGAGATTGACAACCTCTCTGTTTCGTGTTGGGCAAAGTTGAGTCTTTTATATGCATCCTGATGGGCGCTGCAGGATCTAGTCCAAGCAGAGTTCTACTCCATGTCGAAGCAGAGTTCATTATCCTTCCTTGAGTTCTCCTTGTCGAAATAGAGTTTGCTATCCTATACACTTGTCGAAGTAGAGTTCATTATCCTTCCTTGAGTTCCCGTGTCGAAACAGAGTTCACTATCCTTCTTTTAATTTGGACTGGCTGTTGGTCGTCATAGGATTTTGCTTTTCAGAATTGTTGCAGAGTTGTACTCCGATTGATATGGGGAGAGCTAACGTACAAGACCATATTTTTTGTGAGAGAAAAACGTACTGAGACCACATGACATAAGTTATTTTGACTGGGCCGGTTATGACTAGGGAAAGCTTGCTCGATGGGCCACCCCTGTTATTTTTTTGGCTGGGTCGTGCGTGCAACGTGACTGGCCGTGCGTGCGACGTACGACCGCCACGGTTACTCGTATTATATAGTAGAGATTTTCCTTTTGCCTCTTTACTGTGGAAATAATAAGAGATCAATTTATCAGATTGATGCCTCAGAGGCCAATTATCTGCAGAACATATCTAGTGCAAGAGAGGATATACACAATAATATTTGTTGGTTTTCACAAGATGCACCTACACCGAAGAGTTTCATTTAATTTCACTCCGCTCCAAAGTGCAACTTCAAGTAAAAAATATAGTACGACAACAAAGATTAATTCTCCATTTGTTGAAGAAAAAATAACATGAAAATACCAAAAGGATTAGTACTCTTGAACTAGGTGGTGTATCAAAATCAATGGTCCTTTCTCCTTTGGCTGATGTCTTTGCAAGGGTAGGACAACAACAAACATCACCAAATTGAATAATGTTATCGAGCCATAAAATAGCTTTTGTATTGATATCGATCAAAAACATTGTTGTCTTAAGAAAAGAACACGAACTTGCATTGTCCCATGGCCAATTAAAAATGTCACACTAAGAACTTGTGGTAAGATAATATGGTACATGGTGTGCATCTTAGACACGCACAATTGTTCTAGTCCCCATGTTGTTTCGTACTCATGTACTACTTATTGTAGTTACTTACCTCATACCTTATGACCTGCAATTGTGATTTATTGAGAAATTTTTCGGTGTTGCAGCTATCTGATTTTACGTATAAAACTACCAACATTATAATTTGAGCGTAGAGTGTGTTTGGTTTTCCGCCCAAGCTAAACCTATCAAAATGTTAGCTAGCCAAAATTTTGGTCAAGCCACGCATTTGTTATCCAAGATTTGGTAAATGTTAGGAAGAAAAGTGAACTAAGTTGGCACAGCGACAAGGAGACAAGCCAAAATATTGGCTACCATCCAAATAATGTCCAAAACTTTGGTCATGACCAAGTTTTTGGTAACAGCATCTCCAACCAGACTGAAAATTTTTCTATATATGTCTGTGGACATGTCTAGACGTGTTCGTGGACATGAGCCGTTCAACCCCTATTTGTTCGTCTCAGCAATCACAGTTCACAACCCTCATATCTAAACTCTCATTTTCGTGAGACCACATGCACGTAGATCACATAGCACAAAATCATTAATTCGAGGTTAACTAAATACTCCATAAATCATTAATTCCAACACGAATTAACCTAGATGGAGTTTCGTTCATTGGTCTCCTTGTCATCACCGGATCGCCGCTTTGTCTTGCGCTTCTCCTTATCATTTTCGGAGAGAGGTACCCATTCAACATGCGTCAACAGCTGAATGATTTTTTCTCAAGGTGATGATACAAATTGACAACCAAATCCATTTAACAAGCAAAAAATCACTCAACATAATACAATAACAGCGAAAAATAACAAAATTGAAGCAAGCAACCTTGTTCACGAAGTGTTGGATGAAGGCTCGTCTATGATGGAGAGGGCTCTCATCATGCATGGTCCACATAGTTTGTGTGATAATGGTAAAATGTGTGGATTTGTTCCCAAAATTTTAAACCCTTTGTTTCACTATTTAAATCCATATTTGTGTCTAACCAAATTTTGCACATCAAGCCATCTTCATGGATTCAGTACCAATGTAGTCTTGCCTTTGGCTTTGGGTCTGGCATTTGTTCGAACAGTTGGTCGACACATCCGATGTTTGCCATGACCGTTAGACCTCAAGTGGACACACACTGTGTCCGGGACACGGACCGCCTCGACACTTGCAAGTTGCTGGCGCGGAGCTCGATCTGCCTCTATTGTCCTCCAGCGAGCGACAAAGGTTGACACGGAGGGCGAGCTCCTTGCCGTATGGCGCGCGACTCCAATCCTCCACCGTGAGCCCACTAGAGTCTTCGTCGGCTTCGGTCCCGAGTCGCTGCCGTAGTCGGCCATGGTGAAGTAGAGGGGAAGGGAGAGGACTTGGAGGGGACAATAATGGAGAGGAGCCGAGCAGTCAAGACATGCTGGGGTTTGATCCAGGTAGGATAGTGTTCCATGGAGTAGTTGTATACAGTGTTTGGCACTCCGCCGTGTCGTTGGAGATTATTGTAGTTTCTTCGTGACGCACAAAATGTGTCGATGTCACATTTTCGCTCAGTTCTAAGCTTGAAGGGAAAAGCTAAGGAAAGGCGCCGCTCGCGCGTCTCTTCTGGCGGCGGCTCGCTGAGATTCGTGCGTGCAAATCGAGTGACCCGCGCGTGCCTATCCGTTCGATAGGTACTAATCCCGTCCGATCGTACAGGCTGTCTTCCATCTTATCCTCTCGCTCCAAAGTCCAAACCAACGACAGCCACACAATCTCTCTCTCCCCTTTATGTCTCGTAGACCAAAAAGCAAGTGAAACGCGGCGGTTTAGCTTGCGCCGCCGTCAACCGTAGGGAGCTGAAGGAAGCACCACCACCGCAAGGAGCCGAGGGAGGCGCCTCGGGCCGATCGTGGACGTCGCCGATCTGTGAGCTTGAAGTCTGAAGCGCCGCCGCAAGAGGACCTCGCCGAGGGACGATCGTGGACGTCGCCGATCTGTGATGTTCGCCGAGGACCTCGCCGAGGCCGATAGCCAACGCGCACTGGAGTTGTCGTGCCGCCGTTGGGCCATGGCCGCCTTGAGGCCAAGCTCCCCATGGAGGGTGGCGGTGCTCCATACACCGACGAGGTGAGTGTGCGTTTGTAGCATGTACATGGCTGTAGCGTTGCGGCCAACCCCGCCACCCCTACTGTCGTCGCAGTGTCATCCTTGTCCGCTACACAAGTCACCATGGGTGGTTTATCTAGTAACGACGTGTAATTTATCTGTCAACCATGTACGTTTATCTGGTAACCACGTTTAATTATGTGTGGTTGATATAGTAACCACTTTTTAGTTTATCTGTCAACCATGTGTGGTTTATCTGGTAACCTTGTGTAATTTATCTGTCAACCTCTGTGGTTTATCTGGTGACCACGTGTAGTTATGTGTGGTTTATGCGTTAACCATTTAGTTTATCTGTCAGCCATATGTGGTTCATCTGGTAACCACATTAGTTTATTTTGTCAACCATCTGTGATTTATCTGGTAACCACCGTAACCACCTGTAGATCATCGGTGTATCTCTTATTAGTTTCCTGATGACTTCATCTTGTTAAAACATGGCGACCATGTGTAATTTTCAGATGAGATGAACCGAGATGACCTGAAAATTGTTCCTTCAAATTTTCGGATTATTTCACCTTGGTTTAAACGTGGTAATCTAGTGTAATCTTCAAATGTAATTCCACCTTGATTTCTCACGACAATGTGGTAGCTGGACCGGAGAACCTGAAGGTGCATTCGAAAAATCTGATAACCGTGTCCGAATAATATGGTAGCTGAACCGAGAAACATGGCGGGTGCATTTGAACTATCTGATAACTATGTCCGAATAATGTGGTAGCTGAACCGGAAAACTTGGCGGTGCACTCGGAAAATCTGATCATTTTGTCGAAATAATGTGGTATCCGAACCGGAGAATCTGGTGGATATTTTCGAAAATTCCGATAAATATGTCCGAACAATGTGGTACCCAAACCGGAGAATTTGATGGTTATTTTGAAAAATCTGATAACTGTAGCCGAACGACGTGAACAACCCAGTAACCCTATCTGAACAAATATGACAACTTCGTCAGGGAATCTCGAAAGTGCTCTTTGAAAAATCTGGTTAACATGTCTAAACAACCTGGTAACTATTTCTAGATATATTGGAGTTATCTTAAAGCAAAGTACTTAATTTACGAACTAAGTATTATTTTTAGAAAAAATGGCAAACAAATAAGATAACATTTGCATGTAAACATCACATGTATATGCATGGGAAGTTGGGAACCTTGCATGACAGCGTCAATCCATAATTTATTCTCGTGATTTTTATTTTTAAAATCTGCATGCATGTCTCCTTGTCTATAGCATGTAAGTATCACGATGCAACTGCCGCTGCAGCTTTTCGATCGGATGGTAACGTGCCGGCGCTGTAGCTAGCAGGCTGGATTGCTGGAATCGTTCGCTCCGTCACACGCGCGACATACGTGGCTGGCTACAAAGACCGCCGAACACATACGGGCGTCATAGCTGGCTACAGGAGCCGCCGCTCGTAACGACGTATGGGCGGCGCCGCTCTGTAGTCCAGTCCAAGCTTGAATGCCCAATTTCCCGCACTGGCCCATGAGCTGGCAACTACACTCTCTTTTTTTTTCAAACTTTTCACTATATTAGGTCAGCAAGCCGCCTCATTAAAAGCCTGTCAGTCCCTTTCGGTATCCTGGTTAGGGAAAGAGTGCGTCTGAAACTTGCAGCCTTTAACCATTGTCAATCGTTACATCGTTTATGATTACACTTAAAAGGAAACTAGGGGGCTCATCGTCCCAAATACAAGAACTTCTAGACAGAAAACTAGATTTAGCAAGCTCATGAGCCACCTGATTTGCTCCCCTTAGGCAATGTTTAAATTGAATTGTCTGAATAGACGATGCCAGGTCCACACAGTCTGCAAAAATCACCGAAGACTCATTCCACCAAACTTCCTCGCCGGTGCAAGCCTTCACAGTCTCCAAAGAGTCAGACTCCATCATAACATTGTTACAGTCCTTGTTTACAGCATAGGAGAGGCCTTCTTTCATCGCCAAAGCCTCTGCCATAGCTGAGGAGGCAACATACGGAAGGAAGCAGGCTTTTGCTGAAACAAAAGTACCTCGGTAGTCTCGAATAACCACCCCGATCGCACCTTCATGGACGTCCTCGTGGAAAGAAGAATCTGCATTAATTTTCAGCTGTCGAGGATTAGGCTTACTCCATCTTTCTTCGCTTTCCTCTGGTTGTTTTGCACCTGCACGGGCAGCATTTGCTGTGATTGATAGAATTGAAGTTCTGCACTTGTGTAAAGGAGGAACTTCTTCCCCATGTGTTCTTCTTCGCCGAATCCACCACAAATACCAGCATGTGACAGAGACAGTTTCCTTCAGATCAATATAATCAAACCCCGCATTGAGTTGTTATTACTCCGCAAGAGGTATTCCAACACGGCTGATCCCGCTTTGTCCGCATGCACCGACTGTTCTATAATTTCATGTAGTCCCAAATAAGACCATAACTCTCTTGCTATGTGACACTGAAACAAAAGATGTAGAATGTCTTTAGCTCCCTGGTTGCAGATCAGACATTCTCCACTAGTACCAATATGCGATTTGCCAATATGCATTTGAGTGGAAGAATTCCATGTAGCGCACGCCATATAATTTTTTTAACCTTGCTTGGGATTTTTAGCTTCCAAAGGATACTCCATACATGATTAGTTGCCGAGACACCCGTAGGCAAGCTGCTGCGCTCTAGGCCCAAACTGGTGTCTCCAATGGATATGATAGCCCGACCTGACAGTATAACGGCCATGTGCAGTATGTCTCCAAGCAATGAAATCATCAAAACCTTGAGTATTAACCGGAATTTGAAGGATCCGGCCCACATCCGCCGTACAGAAATTTTCAGTCAACAATTGTTCATCCCAGTATCCCGTAATGGGATTTAAGAGCTCTGAAACCCTAGTGAAGACAGTGGTACCTCTAGGGAAATGACCATGCCATTTTCACTAGAAGGAATCCATGGATCAGTCCAAATATTAATTTTTCCACCATTACCAACTCTCCAAATCATTCCTCTCTTGAAGGTAGCAAGACCAGCCAGCAAACTCTGCCAGGTAAACGAGGAACCTGCTTTTGGCCCCGCTTTTAAGATGTCACCTGTCGGATAATATTTTGCTCTGAGAACTCTTGCGCATAGCGAATCAGGTTCGTTAATAAGCCTCCAAATTTGTTTAGCAAGCATCGCCAGATTGAAGGAGTGGAAGTCCCGGAAGCCCATGCTCCTTCGTTTTTAGGGTAGCATAGTTTTCACCATGCAAGCCAGTGCATCTTGTTACTGCTCTCATCGTCACCCCACCAGAATTGAGCAATGGCATCCATCATCCTCTTACAGACCCCCATAGGTATTTGAAAGACATACATCGCATACACAGGAATGGCCTGCGCTACCGCTTTAAGGAGGATCTCTTTTCCTCCAATAGAGAGCATCTTTTCCTTCCATCCATTAATTCTTTGGATTATTCTTTCAACAAAGTGTAAGAAACAGTCACTTCTATCAGCCCCAACGATAGCAGTAAGACCATTATACTTATCAGAAATTGCCTCAGTGTCAATGTTGAGAGCTTCACAAATATCTGCTTTAACCAGAACATGCGAATTAGGTGAAAAGAAAATACTCGATTTTGCTGAACTCACCAATTGCCCAGATTTGCACAGTAGGTATCCAGAACTTGCTGTAAGGAGGTTGCATTGTTCATATCTGCTTTCATGAGAATCAAGGGATCGTCAGCGAAAAGAAGGTGTGATACTGACGGTGCATTTCTGCACACCCTGACCCCATCGATGCCACCAACCTCTTCTTCATACAACAACAGACTAGATAAGCCCTCCGCACAAAGGAGGAACAAGTAGGGTGAGAGGGGTCGCCCTGACGGAGACCCCTCGAAGGGACAAAAACCTCTGTATCTTCATAATTAAACCTGACCTGGTATCTAACCGACTAGACACAAGCCATCATCAACGTAATCCATCTGTCAGCAAACCCAAGTCTCCTCATCATATTCTCCAGAAAAATCCACTCAACACGATCATATGCTTTGTGCATATCCAGCTTTACTGCACAAAAACCCGATTTCCCAGCTCTCTTGTTCTTGATATAGTGAACACATTCATAAGCAACGAGGACATTGTCCGTGATAAGCCTCCCAGGGACAAAAGCACTCTGCATCGGAGAAACCACCTCCGGAAGGATTCCTTTAAGTCTAAAAGTAAGCATTTTAGAGATGATTTTATAAATAACATTGCACAAGCTTATTGGCCGGAATTGGGTAACCAACTCAGGATCATCCACCTTGGGAATAAGCACCACAGTTGTATCATTCTAACCATCCGGAATCACACCAGAATTCACTTCCTATAAAATCTCTGCTGTGATTTCTTCCCACAAATACCCCAGAACTTTTTATAAAACACAGCATGAAGACCGTCAGGGCCCGGAGCCTTGAAATCACCTATACTGAAACAAGCATTCTTAACATCTTCCGCCGTGAATGGTTTCAGAAGTTTCTCATTCATCTCAGATGTGACTTTTCTCTGAATTTTATCAAGCACAGCTGGATCTGTCTCATGTACTTCAGAAGTGAAAAGGTTAGAGAAATAATCGAATATGATGGGTTTTATGTTCTCCGTACCTTCCACCCAATCACCATTGGGATCACGCAATCTTTTAATAAAGTTTTTCTTCCGCCTGGCAGAAGCGAAATTGTGGAAGAAGGAGGTGTTGCGATCGCCAAGCTGAAGCTAGTTAGCTCTTGAACGCTGAGCCCAGTGCACCTCTTCTTGTTCTAGAAGAATCTCAATTAAATTTGCCATTTCTTTTGCTTTCGCATCATTTTCGGCAGTCATGGGTCCATTCAAAGCCATGTTAAGATCGTGTTGTGCTTTTCATAGATGCTGTTTAGGCCTCTTCAGGACCCTACCATCCCAATCATGGAAAGCTGAGTGAACATGATTTAGTTTAGCTAGGACACCCCCACCCGAGGTGGTAATTCCTGCAGCTTCCCAGGCCCATTCCACTTCTTGTCTAAAACCCACCTCCTTTAGCCATTTCGCTTCAAACCTTTTAGGTCCCTGTCTAGGAGCAGCAATTGCTAGGAAATTAGTGTCGAGCAGCAGAGGACGATGATCTGATCTAATAAAGTCTAAGTGCTGAAGGACAGCCCCGGGTGCATTATAGACCAGGACCCATTACCGACTGCACGATCCAGCCGTTCTCTTATCCGACCCCGTTTCCAAGTGAAAGGTTCACCCGAAAAACTTAGATCCTCAAGATTGCACTCAGTCAGAGCATCACGGAAAGCCTGCATAAACCCTTGCGGCCTCGGTCTGCCTCCTTCTTTTTCATATGAAAATAATATTTCATAAAAATCCCCTATGATAACTGATACCCGATGACGTAGTTACCTACGTCAAAAGAATATGGGTTAGGTTGAGACTCCAAGTGCAGAGTGTGTAGTAAGTGGAAGACGTGTTTTCCCCACGAGGGGTGACTCGAGGGTTTAATATCGAACTCTCGGGGAATCAGTAGTGAAGATTTATCTTTCCTATCCTTCTTTTGGTTACCTACAAAACAAAGTAAATGTTTTGGTCCTCAACCTCACCTAGTGGTTGTCAAGCACAAGGTGTGAGAATGATATCAAGATAATATGCAATGCAAACAAGAAATAAATATGCAATGGTGGTAAATAAATATGCAAGGATGGTGGTAGCAATGATAAATGATATTTTTGGGTTTTATATGATGAATGCAAGATGTAAAAGTGTTTTTGTATTTTCGGATTTTTAAATGGCAGAAAATGGAAAAGTGGTAAAAGTTGTTGGAAAGGTGTTTCTTATGATTAAAAATGGACCGGGGTTCATGGTTTCACAAATGCACTCTCTCTTTAATAAAGTGGTAGACAATGGAACACTAGAGTTGACATATGAGATTGCAACACAACAGTTTAATGACAAGTTATAATTATATGGGCATCACGTCCTAACATAGAGACCTTTTGGTTATTAGTCTCACTTATACTCCACCAAGATGCGAACTAAATCATAACACCTCAGTAATTAAGATAACTCAGAGTATAGCAATAAGTATCATGACATGAAGTTAAAATAAGAACATGCTAGATCTAGTCATGGAGTAGTGGCAATGGTCACACCCACATCTCCGGTAGCATGGTATTTCTTTTTATCCCTAGTGAGGCAACAAAGTAAGGTAGAGATACCCAAGTGGATCGCAGAACTTTCTCTCACGTTCACTGCACTAGCCACCCCCCGTTACTCCAACTAATGCACACGTTCCCCCTCACACGCTCTCATAAACATGCTTGATCATGACAAGTAAATAAGAACGGGGTACATAATATGCATCTACTTTCATAACTGAAACAAAACCATTGCAATCTCAAACATATATTAACTCATAAAAAGATCCACCACAAAGGTATTACATAGATGACCGTAATCATGTTCAGCAGCTCATACGGTACTAATTAGTGAAGCTCAAGAGAGGAGATACATAAGTTACTTCCACAAACCCATAGTCCAGAGGTGGACTACTCCCTCTTCATCATGGAGACGGTGGAGAAGTCGTTGGAGAAGATGGAGACCACGCCGGCAGCGCCCCGCCGGAGTTTTCCCCCTCCAATCTGCAACTCCAGGTCTCTGTTTCGTGTTTCTGTGTTTCTGCGGCGCTCCTTCCAGAGAACGTCGGGGGCTATTTTTATAGTCGGTTTTAGGTCAAAACCGAGTCGGTGGAGGAAAGATCGACGGCAACGGAGCTCCGAGGCCCAAAAGAGGGGGTCCCACGCGGCCCAGGTACCTGGCCGCGTGGGCCCACTCAACTTCGGCCTCCGACTTCCTTTCGTGCGCTTCCTTGGCTCCTACGCTTTGTTCCTTCCAAAAACTGATGCCGTAAATTTAGGTCATTTGGACGTCGTTTGGGTCCCTGAAACATTAAAATATAGAAAAGGGTTTTCTCTGTGCAGGGTTAATTCCATAAAAATAGGAAACATACCAAATATTCCCAAAATCATTATAAAACAGTGATATAACCCTTATATGATGCAAATATGACTGGAATATAAGTAAAATAATGCAAAGTTCATGTATGCATTTTACATGCATCAACATCCCCAAGCTTAACCTATACTCGTCCTCGAGTATGAAGGTGATAAAACTAACATGGACTTTGCATTTTAATACTATCAATGGATATCAAAGATGATTACTATTGCTACATAGAGTCAAATGATTCATTCTTAAAAGGAGTAGCAATATGCAAGATAGTTTATGAAGTGATATCAAGTATTCAATGCAAGGATGTTCAATGATAATTCACAAAGTGTAACATAAAAGAAAGTACTATGGACCACATGTATGCATAATGAAAGAAAGAACATCCTATAATGGCCATAGAGTATTGATGAAAATCTGAATATAAAAGGTGGACACTTTGGAAAGATATATATATGAGTAGAGGTAAAGCATGAATAAGTTTCATCTAACTTCTGAACTTCTCTACTTAAGTTAATGATTGTAATGTGGTAATCCTTGGTGTCAAGCTCTCATTCCCCTATCATAGCATCTTGAATGATTAAGTTTAAAGTGAAAGCAAATATGAGTAGTGTGCTTGACAAAGTACAGGTTGAAAGTCTCATGCCCCTTGAATACAAGTACCTACTCCATGTGTTACTCAACTTGGGAAACAAAGCAAGTTCAAGTTAAATATCATTGTAAGTAATAATAGTATCATTAAGAGCGTCAACTGGGGTACCTCTTGTCCCAGGATATGGAACAAGCCCATATCAAAATGACAAGACAAACAAACACAATGAACAATCTCAACACCCTTTTTATTTACCATTAGATAGCTTTTTATTGTAAGGTGTATCACAGAAGGTTCACCATAGCATGTAAGTAAATTTCCACCATGAATGATGCATGGCTTAGATTAGCGGCCCAGGCGTCTCTCTAACCATTTATACAAACTCATTTAAACCTACTTCATTTCCACATTTATTTCACCCATGGTAAGCATCCATAAACAAAAGTACATGATATCAACTAAATGAAATGAAGTGCATGTTGAAAGCTTGCCATGTGACAGCACATATGAGCTAACTCTCAACCAAAGACATTTGTCAAGCCCACAACATCATAATTTTAATCACAATGGGTCATTTTTATCTATGCAATGAAAGTAAAGTGTGCATCAAGTTCGAGAGAGCTCTATAACCAACTTTTCCCATAACAATCAACAACATAAGCATTTTCATTCAGAGGTATAGATAACACAAATATCATGATAAACATACTCGGAATAGCATAAAGCTAATAGGTAGATATGGTGGACTCACTGGAAAAACTTTGGTTGAAGGTGTTGGAAACAAGTTTTTACTTGTTGGAATTTTTGGGCTAGCAAGAGGGAGAAAGTTGACCATCTAAATGCATGCATGAGTGTCCATAGAACTAACTAATCCATGTTAAACAAAGTAAAATAACATTCAGCATCAAAACATGAATAAAAGATAGCTCTTGATAAAATACTTGCAAATTATTACTCATTAACAAGCTCATGAATCATGCAACTATATGTATCTTTTAAAATCAACTCAACATCCCTTTTCCCAATCTAATAATAGCATCCAACATAAATCAACCCAAATTTCCAGTAGCTCTCTCATATATAAATGATAGTGTGGTGGTCTCACAAAATAAAAATCAAACCAAAACAAACAAAAAGACGCTCCAAGTTTATGCGATAAAGTGTTTCGATCGAAAAACAGAAGTTAGACGTGTGCAAACCGAGAGTGTGTAGGTCCAGTGGGGTTGTCTTCACATCCCCAAGCTTATGGTCTTCACCATCCTTGGATAGCTCTTGGTGCATCTCCTCTAATCCCTGTGAAAAAACTTCAAAACACCGTTTCTCCCATTTCTTTTTCTGTGGGGTGCATTAGTAGTGATAAACAAATAGATTTCTTGCTGCATATAATCCTTGAACAAAAATTCATATGGATGTCCAGAAAGTGTATAATGTTGTATGCCTACTCATAAACTCAATTGGATCAAAAAGATTCAAGTTAAAAGTTCAAAGCATGCATCAAACAAAATGGGACAGAATCTGTCCAGAAAAACAGCAGCAGCAAAACGTATTTTTCTACCCTACTAAACTTTGTCAAAAATTCCGAAAAAATTCATGCATACAGAGGATGAAAAGTTGCAACTACAGTTCAAATATGAGCTCATTCGGAGTTACAGAATAAGAATTAAAAATCATACCGTGCACAGATTCGTGCAGGAATAAAATCTCCGAACGCTATAAGCAACTTTTCAAACCAAAATGAGTAAAACTTGGCACTTTATTAAAAATTCCAGAAACTAAACTAAACAAAGTCTCTTGTTACAGCAAGAGGACACAAAGAAAATCACAAATAAAAACAACCGGTTGCCTCCCGTAAAGCGCTTTCTTTATAGCCATATAGCTAGGCTTCTTACTTGATGTTTATAGAGGACGAAGCTCATGAGGGAGCTTGAACTTTGATGTCCCTCTTCCTTGGAATGTTCATGCATAATACCAGGATCCCATGGTGTTCTCAATCCAATCAAAATAATAGTCAAGTTGAACCTAGTAGAGAAAAACAAAACACAAAAGTAATAACAACGAAGTCTAACTTTCTTTCTATGCATTGGCATTTTGTATATGAATGAATCACAATAAATAAGTTTCCAATGCATATTAACAGTATTACTTGCAGCTATAATTATTAGTAACATAAAGAGGGTTCTTATCACCTCCTTTTCATAATAGTTGCAAGTAGTAGAAATAAATTCAACCATATAACCACAAGAATCATTCAACTTAGATAATTTAGGCACATAAAGAGGATTATTAAATTTATTATGGAATTCATTAGCATGCTTCCCTCTTTCAAAATAGTTAATAAGATCAATATCAAGTTTACTATCATGATTGCAACAAAGATTTGGAACTAAAGATAGTTGCAAATCACATAAGTATTTCTCAACATAAGCAAATTTCTCCTCTATGGTGTAAGTAGGAGAGTTCAAGAACAAAGTAGGACTCTCATGAGTAAGAGTACCATCACAAACAGCAAGTATATCATTTTCATCCTGACATAAATAAGTAACAACTTCTAAACATGGAGGATTATCAATAAGCATAGGACCATCATCTAAAGCATTATCATATAGCATATTTAAGCAACACTCCTCATTATCATCAATAAGTTCACTAGTAGCATTGAAAAGTAAAGGAGCATTATTAGTTTCATCATAATAGCATGGGTTATCATATAGGACCATAGAATTTTCAGTTTGACACTCATCATAACATGGATTCTCATAAATAACAAAAGATTTTTGAGTTTGAGTGCTATTATCAAATGTTGATGGTGAAGTTGGGAGATCCAACTCTTCCCCAAGCTTAGGTTGGAGCACATCCATTTCAATCTCCTCTTCACATACTTCCTCTTCCAAGCTTATGTTTTCATCATCCTCTTCCTGCAAAATATTAGTACTTTCCATGGAAGCAAGAATTCTTTCTTTAACATAAACATTATCACTAAATTCCTTTTTGCAAAGTTGGAGAAGAATAGAAATGTGTCCTTTCATTACACGAGCTTCATGACTAGTTGCAAAAAAATTATCAATAAGAAAGTCTATCTCATGGGCTGCAACATAAGCAATATATTTCTCAACTTGTTCTATATCATGGCATGCAAATTTACACTCTTGATAAGAAGCAATAATAGGATCACTATTATACTTACATTGATAGAGAGAGTGTTTATAGTCTTTTCTAAAGCAGCAAGTTATATTATGTAATTCACAAAACTCAGTGGCCATATCATTAAGATGTTCAAGCAATTCAAGCATTCTATTTCCTTCTTTGGTTGATCGATATTCATAGTAAGCTCCCATAGTTTTGACATAACCTTCCTCCATAGCGTAGCATACATATTAAAAACAACACTAGTTTTTATGGATTTTATGTTTTTAGATGAAAACTGAAAATAAAATGATACTAAACAATGCAAACCGAAATAACAAATGCAACACAAAATGCAAAACTGAAAATAAATATGCAAACCGAACTTAAAAATGCAAGACAATGACAAAACAAGATAAATTGCTTTGAAGGTAAAGATGGATAAGATGATGCTCACGTAGGTGCAACCTCCCCAAGCTTAGGTGTTAGCACAAGTTGGTGATGAAGTTGACTTGGTGAGATATCCTTGGATAAACCCGGCCAGAAAACAGAGCTAGTGCAGGGGACCCTTGGATAAACCTTTCAGCAATGATTCCCCGGCAACGGCGCCAGAAAACAGTCTTGATACCCGATGACGTAGTTACCTGCGTCAAAAGAATATGGGTTAGGTTGAGACTCCAAGTGCAGAGTGTGTAGTAAGTGGAAGACGTGTTTTCCCCACGAGGGGTGACTCGAGGGTTTAATATCGAACTCTCGGGGAATCAGTAGTGAAGATTTATCTTTCCTATCCTTCTTTTGGTTACCTACAAAACAAAGTAAATGTTTTGGTCCTCAACCTCACCTAGTGGTTGTCAAGCACAAGGTGTGAGAATGATATCAAGATAATATGCAATGCAAACAAGAAATAAATATGCAATGGTGGTAAATAAATATGCAAGGATGGTGGTAGCAATGATAAATGATATTTTTGGGTTTTATATGATGAATGCAAGATGTAAAAGTGTTTTTGTATTTTCGGATTTTTAAATGGCAGAAAATGGAAAAGTGGTAAAAGTTGTTGGAAAGGTGTTTCTTATGATTAAAAATGGACCGGGGTTCATGGTTTCACAAATGCACTCTCTCTTTAATAAAGTGGTAGACAATGGAACACTAGAGTTGACATATGAGATTGCAACACAACAGTTTAATGACAAGTTATAATTATATGGGCATCACGTCCTAACATAGAGACCTTTTGGTTATTAGTCTCTCTTATACTCCACCAAGATGCGAACTAAATCATAACACCTCAGTAATTAAGATAACTCAGAGTATAGCAATAAGTATCATGACATGAAGTTAAAATAAGAACATGCTAGATCTAGTCATGGAGTAGTGGCAATGGTCACACCCACATCTCCGGTAGCATGGTATTTCTTTTTATCCCTAGTGAGGCAACAAAGTAAGGTAGAGATACCCAAGTGGATCGCAGAACTTTCTCTCACGTTCACTGCACTAGCCACCCCCCGTTACTCCAACTAATGCACACGTTCCCCCTCACACGCTCTCATAAACATGCTTGATCATGACAAGTAAATAAGAACGGGGTACATAATATGCATCTACTTTCATAACTGAAACAAAACCATTGCAATCTCAAACATATATTAACTCATAAAAAGATCCACCACAAAGGTATTACATAGATGACCGTAATCATGTTCAGCAGCTCATACGGTACTAATTAGTGAAGCTCAAGAGAGGAGAGATACATAAGTTACTTCCACAAACCCATAGTCAGAGGTGGACTACTCCCTCTTCATCATGGAGACGGTGGAGAAGTCGTTAGAAGATGGAGACCACGACGGCAGCGCCCCGCCGGAGTTTTCCCCCTCCAATCTGCAACTCCAGGTCTCTGTTTCGTGTTTCTGTGTTTCTGCGGCGCTCCTTCCAGAGAACGTCGGGGGCTATTTTTATAGTCGGTTTTAGGTCAAAACGAGTCGGTGGAGGAAAGATCGACGGCAACGGAGCTCCGAGGCCCAAAAGAGGGGTCCCACGCGGCCCAGGTACATGGCCACGTGGGCCCACTCAACTTCGGCCTCCGACTTCCTTTCGTGCGCTTCCTTGGCTCCTACGCTTTGTTCCTTCCAAAAACTGACGCCCGTAAAATATTAGGTCATTTGGACGTCGTTTGGGTCCCTGAAACATTAAAATATAGAAAACAGGGTTTTCTGACTGTGCAGGGTTAATTCCATAAAAATAGGAAACATACCAAATATTCCCAAAATCATTATAAAACAGTGATATAACCCTTATATGATGCAAATATGATTGGAATATAAGTAAAATAATGCAAAGTTCATGTATGCATTTTACATGCATCAATAACCCAGGGGAGGTCGCAGTTATTTTTCAAGTCCCTCATTTTATCCCAAGACTTGTACTTATCATCCCAGCGTGGTTCTCCATAGAACCCAGTTAACCTCCATATTTTACCAGGGCTCTCAATTACCTTAACATCAATGAATTTAGGAGCTGAGAGGATTTGTTGAATATTAACTTCCTTTTTTCCAGAACTAAATGACACCACCACTTCTCCCATCGCTTGCATTCACAATCTTCAAGTCCATCTTCAATCTTCTTCTTAAACAGTCAGCTGGGTAGTCATCAAGGTGAGTCTCTGACAAAAAACATCACATCCGGATTACAACGCTTCTGGAGATCCAGAAGCGACAGAACTGTCGGGGCATTGCCTAGCCCAGAGATAATATTTTCATTGCGCCCGGACAGACCCCTCTCGGGAGCCCGCCGATCCTAGTGAAGAGGAGAAAGCTCCACCTTCTGTGTCATGTTTGTTTTTACCTGCTTCCAAACCATCAATCATCTCCAGTGTATCCACTGCTTCCCCAGAATTATCTTTGAGCTTCTTTTTATTATGATTTTTCTGAGGTGTCGTAAGCGGTCAGCATCCTGATGCATCCAAAATGCATCTACTTTTCCAAGCACTTTGCCTCATAATTTGCTCCGGAATCTTCCCATATTTGAATAAAACTGCTGAATCTGACGCTGTTTTTAGCAAAGTCTCTTTTCTGGCTATTTCTGCAGGAAATAAAATCGGGGAAAATTACCACGTCAATTTTTATGGAAAAGGAGGACAATGGACAAAAGATGGACACGAGGAAGCGCTCGAGGGCCAAATGGGTGGGTCCCACGCGGCCCCTGTACCTGGCCGCGTGGGCCCAGCCCAAATGGGCCTCGGGCGCCGCCTCGCCTTCGGTCTTCGACGTACCCCCTCATATATACGAAAAAGTGCTTGCCCTAGGAGGAGAGGAGCTTTCGCGAAACAGAACGCCGCCACCATCACGATCTTCGTTTCGGGGACAGATTGATCCAGGATTTCTCCTCCGGTGGAGGGATCCGGAGACCGTCTTCACCGCCATCTTCACCGCCTTCATCTCCATCGACCATGAGCTCCCTCTCCATCACCATGTGTGAGTAGTCCGCTGTAGGCATGTGAGGTGGATGGGGATTGGATGAGATTGATCATGTAATGCTACCCGTTGTTCGGGATTTTAGGGTTTTATCTTGAGGATACTTTTGTATTGTGTTGATGCACTCTTGCTATGTTTAATGCTTGCTACTAGGGCCCGAGTGGCATGATTTCAGTACTGAACTTATATTGCCCCATCATATATTTGAGTTTGGTATTTATCTGCAAAGTGTATCACCTGCTATTATGTTGAACCTGCGAACCCTAAACGTGACATATAGGGAAAACAAGGGGGAGATGTTTTAGTTTGAGGATTCTATGTGTTCATGAAGTGTTAATGCATTGTTCCGGTCTATTCGAAAGGGTAGACCTTAATTACCTGTAGTTCCAAGTTGGCCCCGGTGAAATGGGCAGGTTGGACAATAGATGTTGTGCAAATTCTCTTGGTTAGTACGCACAACTAAATATGGAACACATACCTACATATATCGGAGTTAGAGATAGGTCCCATTGTTATTTGTTTCTTATTATATGATCAATCTCATTCTTGCAACACCCCGCTATCACCTCATGCCTACGTTTTGAATCTCTGAGTTACACTTTCACTTTTCCGGTGAAAACTGGGAAACACTTGTTCACTGCTACTGTTCTGCTTGTTACTTGAATCATACTACTGCCATCACTATTACTGCTGCAAGTTATTGATATACAGGTGTGGTTGAGAGTGACGCCTCAATTGCCAAGGTCTTATTGATATTCTTGTGTTCCCATCGAGTCGAACTATAAATTTGGGTAATACTTCCCAACGAAGACTTCAGCGATCCCCTATACTTGTGGGTATCAAGACGTTTTCTGGCGCCGTTGCCGGGGAACCTAGCTTTATTGGTAAGACAACTTGTTATCATCTATTTGCTGCTTTTGCTTGTTCCTAACCATGGGAAAGGAAAAGACTACTCTGAAGGAAGTGAGGCCTTCAACTACTCGCAGAGGTACGGATTTGCCAAGTAGGCCAAACTTTTCACCTAATGTTGCTTCTGCTGTTGCTCCTAAGAAAAGAGGAAAGGTTTTATCTAGTTCACCATTGTCTAAAATGTCTACTAGTAATGAAAATGATTTATTATGTGGTAGCATAGACAAAGAAGTGACACCTGAAACATCTGAGATAACTGAAACACCTGAAAATGTGGAATCTGAGTTAGAAGATAATGAATACTGTGATGATGAATTTGAAACTTCTTCTGAGGAAGAGGAGGCATTTACTATGGCTTTTATGAATTCTGACTTTGATAAATTGGATAAACTTGATAGCTATAAAAATTCTCCTCTTGATGGATATTTTCCTATTACTGAGAAAATGAATGCTCCTGCTATTAAAATTAAAGATAAAGATTATGAGTTTAGTGTTGATCCTGAAATAATTGAAAAAGCTGAAAAATATAAGTTTTATGGTAGAGAGGATGAGTTTCCTTTTGAACACATTGCTGTCTTGCATGACTTATCTGTGTTATTTGGTAAAGATGAAATCCATCAACGCTACTATTTCTTAAAGCTGTTTCCTTTTACTTTGGGAGGAAGTGCTAAAACTTGGTATAATCGTTTAGAACCTGGATGTATTACTAGCAAGGAAGAATGTTTGCAGGTATTCTATAATAAGTATTTCCCTGCTGATAAGATTCATGGTTTGACTGTTGAGATTAGCAACTTTTCACAGAAAGAGAAGGAGGATTTACCCCAAGCTTGGGGGAGGTATAGTAAGATGGTTAGGAAATGTCCTACCCATGGCTTCAAGAGTAATGAAATACTTGATATATTTTACAATGGTCTAACCGAAAACACCAGAGGCTATCTTGATGGTATTGCAGGTAATGTTTTCAGGGAAAGGACCGTTGATGAAGCAACTAAGCTATTGGAGACTATCTCTAGGAATTATGAAGACTGGAATATTGAAGAGATATTTCCGGAAAAGAAAGAGGCATGCTCAAATTGGATAACGAAACAATGAAAGAAGCTTCCAAGGCTATTAAAGAGAAGGGAATTAAAACCTCTCATCTTAAGGAATTATCTGAAATGGGTGTTAAACTTCCTGATGATCAACCATGTTTTCCAATTCAAGTCAATGCTATTAGCTCCATAAAAGGTAATGAAAAGGTAACACCTCCTGTTGATGTATCCTACATGAATGATTTTGCTTATCATCATAATCCTGAGGAGCATAATATTAGAATGACTATTATGGAGAACTCTCACAAAATTAAATCTCTTCGAGAAAGTTTACATGCTAGTGTGGGAGAGGTAAAAAGAATTGTTAAACACTGTGAGATGATGAATAATCAAGTTGAACAAATGGTTTCTCTTCAAAATCAATTGTATGAAAGTCTTATGGTGAAGAAACAGGTTTGTGGAGTTAACACTAGGGGAGGTGCAAGTACTCAGGATCCTGATTTTCCTGAAGGCCATCCCAAGAGAAAAGAACAAGAAGCTCTCAAGAAGAAATCTTCTGCAGGAAAATCTCCCAATGAAAACAAGGACATTGATGACTCTGAAGAGCAAGATAAGGATATTTCTATTTCTGATGCTGAGACTGAAGATAATAATAATGAAGAAGAAGAATCACCTTCACCTGAAGAAGAGCCACAAGAGGATGAAAATATTGAAGAACCTGAACCTAATGATAAAGAAGACCCTCCACCATCTACTGAGAAGAATAAGAAGAAGAGCCATCCTAATCCACAAAGAGGTAAAGATAGGGATCCGTGGGTACAAAAACCCATACCATATCCCCAAGAGGTAATAAAAACTTTGGATGATGCTAGATTTGAGAAATTCTTTGAGTTGATTAAGTCTTTGTGTTTGCAAATTCCTCTTGTTGATGCTATTAAAATCCCTCCATATTCCAAATACATGAAAGACATTGTGACTAATAAAAGAAAGATTCCTACTGATGCAATAACTGCTATGCTTGCTGAATATTCCTTTAAAGGGAAAATGCCTGAAAAACGTGGTGATCCTGGTATTCCAACTATTCCTTGTCATATTAAAGAAACTTATGTGAAATATGCTCTATGTGACTTAGGAGCTGGTGTTAGTGTTATGCCTTTTTCTTTATATAAGAAACTTAACCTAAACAAATTGGTTCCAACTGAAGTATCATTACAAATGGCTGATAAATCAACTGCTGTGCCTATAGGAATATGTGAGGATGTCCCTATCTCTATTGCTAATGTGTTAATCCCTACAGACTTTGTTGTGTTAGAAATGCCTGAAGATGATAATTTGTCTATTATTCTTGGAAGACCCTTTTTAAACACTGCAGGGGCTGTTATAAATTGCACTGAGAGCAAGGTAACATTCAATGTCAAGGGAAATGAGCACACTATCTATTTTCCTAAGAAGAAATCTGTTACTATGGTAAGCCAGAGTGTGAACTCCATTAAAAGGAATACTCTTATAATAGGAAGCTTTGAGTTTGCATTGCCACCTCCTGAACCAAAATATGCTATCTTAATGATTGGAACTATTCCAATCAAATATGAGGTGACTTGAAATTGCTCAGAAAACATATAAAATAAAGAATCATGTATTATATCTTTTGCATATTATTAATGAGACTTGATCAACCTCATTACTAATATGAAAATGATGCAAACTTGATTCCCATAAAAATTGCTTTGAATGTTTGATTTCATTTATTCTAGAATTTTTAGATTATTTGCATGAGCATAATTATTTCAAAGTGCAGAAATTCCAGAAATGTAGTTTGAAAAATTCTGTTCAGAAAATTTTCTCGAAAAATTCCAGAAAAATTTGGAGGTAAGTTATTTTACCAGAGGAACTAACAGCCAAAAGGGAGACACCAGAGGGCCACCAGGGCCCAAAAGGGGGTGTCCCACGCGGCCACAGTACCTGGCCGCGTGGGACCCACTATTTTGGCCCACAGAGGGGGTTAGGTGAGTATCCAGTGCCCATCTCCTTCCCCTCGACAGGAAACCAGCCCCAGGTATTTTTCCCAAATTTTCTCGAGCTCTCTTCCTGCTATCCTTGGATCTCCAAGTTTAGGGCAGATTTTTCAAATCTGTTTGGTGGGATTGCTCATTGGTATGTGACTCCTCCACTCATCCAATTACTTTTTGTTCTTATGCCTCATGCATGAAGTATTTTGCTGCACTAGGTGTCACCCTTTTATGCTTAGGAAATCCATAGATTCAAGTTTTCTAGTTGATATTGATGCATGATATTGATGTGGAGACTATTTATGGATGGCTTAATGTTGTTTTAAGGTGTTACATCTTGATTTTTGTTGAATATTGTTTTTGGGCAGCAAGGTATCATGTTTAGCAAGGGCAAAGCTTTGGTTGGGATGAGCTCAAGACCAAGAAGAAGAGCATGCAAAGTCTCCCTCAATTATGATGACGACCACCTGTGGGAGGATGATGCATTCTTTGTAGGGGAGAAGCTGAAAATACATACAACAAGATGGCAAGATCCCTATGTTCTTGAACAGTGGGGGATCAAAGAGGACTTCGACACCTTCGTCACTACAACTGGCTTGCTTAGGTTCTCCCAGAACCCCCAAGATACATATGAAGAACTCTCGCGGGAATTCCTCTCTACCTTCAGATTTGAGGGCCCGGAGCCCCAAAAGCACAGGAAGAGAAGTAAGGCACCCCCTCTTACCTTTGTTTGCAAATTTACTATGAGAGGTGAGCGCCTTGTTATGTCTCTAGGGAATTTTGCAATGCTATTGGTGTAGAAAATTCAGGGAGTTGGAGTGAAACTCGTGCTGATACCAACCATGAGCTTGTTGAGTTTTGGCACACTATATCTGTAAACTCTCGTGATAGATTAAATAGGGGTAAATTTACTCATATACAGCACCCAAGTTTGAGATATTTTGCGTTGTTTCTTGCAAGAGGATTTCTTGCTAGGGATAACAATTCTGCTTGCACTGGACCAATGGTTTATCTACTAAAATGTGCAAAAGAAAATACACCGTGTGAATATAACTTGGGAGTCATACTTGCTAGATCTTTGCATACTGCTGTGAGTAGAAATATTACTGATCAAACTCCTATTTATGCTGGTGCTATTGCTACTATGGTGTACAATTACATTAAAAACGAGAGAGGATATGGTGATAACATGGGTACTCTAGTGCAAGAGTCCAAATTACTTGATTTTGCTTTGACTACTCGCATGGATATAAGTACGTTGTATGGGGGACATTATCTGTATAACTATTTGAGCACTAGTGGGCAGCGAGTGTCCATTAGGCTCCCCCGTACTGATCTTTTTGACAGGAGTACCGGAAAATGGATAGTGGAAGAGGCGCCGCCTCAGGAGGAGCCACAAGCTCCAGAGACACAGGGGTACATGCCTCAGGCGGAGCCCCTGTACCCAAGCATGCAAGGCTACCCATATAGTTACTACCCTGGAAGTGGAAGTGGATACGGCAACTACCCAGGATACTAGCTTGATCGCAAGCTTGGGGGAGTACTTCTCTTACTCTCCATTCATTGTTTTATATCACCGTTATATTGCTATGATAAGTTTCTTGAAAACAAAAACACAAAAAGATTTTATTTGTTTCTTTTACTTCTGGTTGTTTGTCTTTTGTTTCTTAGAACGAAAAATAACAAAAATATTTTCGTTTTCTTGAAACAAACGCAAAAACGGAGGTGCAGAAATTGCTGAAATCTGCTCGCTGTTTTATTTTTCATTTTTTCTCTGTAACTCCGATTGAGCTGAAATTTTAACCACTGCTGCAACACATCATAACCTACACACACGTAAAATATGAGATTTTTCTGAGGTGTCTAGGTAGGGTAAAAACAGTACTGTATGCAGTGACATTTTCTGGCAGATTTGAGTTTTTATTGTGCAGTTCAAGTTGGGAGAGGAGAACAACGATGATAAGTTGATGTGCATGAAGTGGATGAAAGGTATGACACCTTTGCCATGCTTATGTGGACTCTTTAATAACAGCAAGTGAGCACATCATAGTTTCTTCAACATCTAGAGAAATGGTAGCAAATGTTTATCTTCTCCATGTTCTAGTATGTTATATGATGATGCAAGTGAAATTTTATTTAGTGACAATACTTGGTTGTGGATTGAATAATTGTAGCTCTAAACAAAGGTCTACGCATCCCATTGTGCTTACTAAACTTGCCAACCAATAGAAAGTAAAATAATCTTTCAAATAATAAACATGAAGTTGTATGCTTGACAGGTTTAGTGGTTGGGAGTTAGCTGAAATGTGCTGACACATGTAAAGCTTTCAACATTGCACTAAAATATATTCAGTTGATATCATGTACTTTTGTTTATGGATGCTTATCATGTGCGAAATGAAAGCGGAAACTTAGCAAGTTTGATGAGTAAGAATAATTGGCTAGAGAGACGCCTGGGCCGCCAACTTAAGCCATGCATCATTCATGGTGGAAATTTACAGCGCACCATGGTGGACATTCAGTGATGCACTTCATAATAAAAAGCTATGCAAATGGTAAATAAAAGAGTGCTGAGATTGTTCATTGTCTGTTTGTCTTGTTGTTTGGACATGGGCTTGTCCATGTCCTGGGACAAGAGGTACCCCAGTTGACGCTCTTGATGACGCTTTTATTACTTGCAATGACTGAAAATTTCGAACTTGCTTAGTGACCCAAGTTGAGTAGCCATGGTGTAGGTACTCGTATTCACGGGGCATGAGGTTTTCAACCATTAGTCGGTCAAGCATATGAGTCATGTCAGTAATATCAAATGGTTTGCTAAAACTAAGAGCAAGGTTGTAAGCACAATGATTTCACCAGGTAACAAAAGAAAGAATCAAAAGACCTCAAAAGTCTTGTCATGATTCAATCATTAGCGATGTAAGAACCTTTGTTTATTTCTACAGTTGAGCAAACTCATCCAAGTATTGACTCTACATAATATCTCTCTTGCAACAAATATAAATGCTTTAACATTGATTAGATATACCTTTGCTAACATCTTATCATTTGTTGTTGAAGCTATGCTTTGAATGCTTGTTGATATTAAATTGTGTTACATATGCAATGCAAAGTTCTTGTCAAAGTCTTTTATCGCTTCTGCACTACGTTTGAGTTGTTCGAGGACAAACAACGAGCTAAGCTTGGGGGAGCTGATGCATCCAAAATGCATCTACTTTTCCAAGCACTTTGCCTCATAATTTGCTCCGGAATCTTCCCATATTTGAATAAAACTGCTGAATCTGACGCTGTTTTTAGCAAAGTCTCTTTTCTGGCTATTTCTGCAGGAAATAAAATCGGGGAAAATTACCACGTCAATTTTTATGGAAAAGGAGGACAATGGACAAAAGATGGACACGAGGAAGCGCTCGAGGGCCAAATGGGTGGGTCCCACGCGGCCCCTGTACCTGGCCGCGTGGGCCCAGCCCAAATGGGCCTCGGGCGCCGCCTCGCCTTCGGTCTTCGACGTACCCCCTCATATATACGAAAAAGTGCTTGCCCTAGGAGGAGAGGAGCTTTCGCGAAACAGAACGCCGCCACCATCACGATCTTCGTTTCGGGGACAGATTGATCCAGGATTTCTCCTCCGGTGGAGGGATCCGGAGACCGTCTTCACCGCCATCTTCACCGCCTTCATCTCCATCGACCATGAGCTCCCTCTCCATCACCATGTGTGAGTAGTCCGCTGTAGGCATGTGAGGTGGATGGGGATTGGATGAGATTGATCATGTAATGCTACCCGTTGTTCGGGATTTTAGGGTTTTATCTTGAGGATACTTTTGTATTGTGTTGATGCACTCTTGCTATGTTTAATGCTTGCTACTAGGGCCCGAGTGGCATGATTTCAGTACTGAACTTATATTGCCCCATCATATATTTGAGTTTGGTATTTATCTGCAAAGTGTATCACCTGCTATTATGTTGAACCTGCGAACCCTAAACGTGACATATAGGGAAAACAAGGGGGAGATGTTTTAGTTTGAGGATTCTATGTGTTCATGAAGTGTTAATGCATTGTTCCGGTCTATTCGAAAGGGTAGACCTTAATTACCTGTAGTTCCAAGTTGGCCCCGGTGAAATGGGCAGGTTGGACAATAGATGTTGTGCAAATTCTCTTGGTTAGTACGCACAACTAAATATGGAACACATACCTACATATATCGGAGTTAGAGATAGGTCCCATTGTTATTTGTTTCTTATTATATGATCAATCTCATTCTTGCAACACCCCGCTATCACCTCATGCCTACGTTTTGAATCTCTGAGTTACACTTTCACTTTTCCGGTGAAAACTGGGAAACACTTGTTCACTGCTACTGTTCTGCTTGTTACTTGAATCATACTACTGCCATCACTATTACTGCTGCAAGTTATTGATATACAGGTGTGGTTGAGAGTGACGCCTCAATTGCCAAGGTCTTATTGATATTCTTGTGTTCCCATCGAGTCGAACTATAAATTTGGGTAATACTTCCCAACGAAGACTTCAGCGATCCCCTATACTTGTGGGTATCAAGACGTTTTCTGGCGCCGTTGCCGGGGAGCCTAGCTTTATTGGTAAGACAACTTGTTATCATCTATTTGCAGCTTTTGCTTGTTCCTAACCATGGGAAAGGAAAAGACTACTCCGAAGGAAGTGAGGCCTTCAACTACTCGCAGAGGTACGGATTTGCCAAGTAGGCCAAACTTTTCACCTAATGTTGCTTCTGCTGTTGCTCCTAAGAAAAAAGGAAAGGTTTTATCTAGTTCACCATTGTCTAAAATGTCTACTAGTAATGAAAATGATTTATTATGTGGTAGCATAGACAAAGAAGTGACACCTGAAACATCTGAGATAACTGAAACACCTGAAAATGTGGAATCTGAGTTAGAAGATAATGAATACTGTGATGATGAATTTGAAACTTCTTCTGAGGAAGAGGAGGCATTTACTATGGCTTTTATGAATTCTGACTTTGATAAATTGGATAAACTTGATAGCTATAAAAATTCTCCTCTTGATGGATATTTTCCTATTACTGAGAAAATGAATGCTCCTGCTATTAAAATTAAAGATAAAGATTATGAGTTTAGTGTTTATCCTGAAATAATTGAAAAAGCTGAAAAATATAAGTTTTATGGTAGAGAGGATGAGTTTCCTTTTGAACACATTGCTGTCTTGCATGACTTATCTGTGTTATTTGGTAAAGATGAAATTCATCAACGCTACTATTTCTTAAAGCTGCTCCGAGGATTTTGAAGCTGCCGGCTCCTCATCCACAAGAGCCAAAGGAAGTTTACTGCTGTCATTAGGGCTTGGTTCCATCATTAACCTCTTCCTAGCCGACGGAACAATGTCAGACATAACAACATCAGGATTGATTAGTTCCCTATTCTGTAAAGCTTCTGTAGCAGCATTCTGGAAATTGTGAGCATTCCACCTCCAGCTCTCCTGCATATGAATACCATCTCGTTGGTCAGTACCAACAAACGCAGCGCCTCTTCCCCCATCCTGCCAAAACCAGTTGTACCCCTGCCTCTGGCTGGGTCAAACTGATAGGAACCTCGTCCCTTGGGTATCTCATTTTGGCCACTATCACGGCCAGCAACTCTCCCTCTCCGCGGAGCAAGAATAAATGAACCCCACTCAAGTTTGTCTTCTTCGAATTCACCTGAGCCACATTCTTGGTACCAGTGTCCCATCTTCCCACAGGCATAGCAAAAAGTAGGGAGTTTTTCATACTTAACTTGGTAAAACTCAGTTTTCCCCGATCTAGTAAAACTCACAAATGAAGGGACAAGGATGTCGCCTAGAGGGGGGGGGGTGAATAGGCGATTAAAACTTTTCCGGATTAGGCTTGATAATTGCGGAATAAAACTAGGTGTTTAAATTAACAAGCCAACAACCTAAATAAACTAGGTTCACCTATGTGCACCAACAACTTATGCTAAGCAAGACAAGCAACAAGGTGATAGCAATATAGAATACTTCAAGCATGAAGGCTATCACAAAGTAAAGTGCATAAGTAAAGAGCTCGGGTATAGAAATAACCGAGGCACGCGGAGACGAGGATGTATTCCCGAATTCCTTCTTTTTAGGGGAGTACGTCTCGTTGGAGAGGTGTGAACCAACACAATGGTTCAACAACCACAAAGGTTTCACCTTCTTCTCCGATGAACCGCACCACAAAGGTTTGGTTCACCTTCCACTATCAGAATCCTTCGAGGCGGAAATCCGGAGCCTTTCAACAACAACCCGGGCACAACCCACAATTGGATTGGGGGCTCCCGAATGGCTACAAGTGACCACACAAGGTCTCAACCACCACAAAGCGTCTAGAGTCCAAAGACGAGTAACAAGTTCACAAGCTTTCAACTTCCACGAATCCTCGTGGAGAGCACAAACCGATGCACAAAGCAATGGCAAGAGCACAAGTGCTCAAATCCTTCACTCTCAAATCCCACCACAAGCAATTAATGCTTATGGGGGGAGGAGAGAGGAAGAACAACGAAGAACACAACAAATGAAACTTCAAGAACTAGATCGAAAGGGTTCCCCTCACTTAGAGATGGATTGGTGGAAAATTAGATCTAGATCTCCTCTCTCTTTTCCCTCAAAGATATGCAAGAATCATGGGAGGAATTGAGAGAGAGGCAAGCTTTGCAAGGTCAACAATGGTGGGGAGAGAGAGAAAATCGTGCTGGGAAAAGCTGGCTGGCTGGAGGTAGGTGGAGGGGTATTTATACCCCTCCCAAAAATCTGGCCGTTGGAGAAACAGGGGACCGGATATTCCGGTCCAAGTTGGGGCCGGAATATCGCCCCCCCCCCCCCCGGAATATCCGGCCTAGAAAACAAAAGGTCCGGCCCAAATGTCCGGTTTTACCAGAGGCTCGCACTCAGGGCTCGAAACGAGGTAAAAACACTTTTTAGGGCCGGAATATCCGGCCCCCGACCCCGGATATTCCGCCCCCCGAATATTCCGGTTGACAGAAACAGAGATACGAAAACAGCAATATCTTTTTCATCCGGACTCCGTTTTCGATGATCTTGGGCTCGTTGGAATCGTAATGAAGAGCACAATAAGATCATGAGCACAATAAGATCATGCAGAGAAACATCATAGTCCAACAATGGAGGATAAAACCAAATGGGGAAAGGTTAGACCTCTCGATAAAAGAACAACTGATAAAACATCCAAACCAAAACCGCAATATGTTTCTCATCCGGACTCCGTTTTCTATGATCTTGGGCTTGTTAGAAGATACTCACAAGCTCTACAAGATTATGCATATACACATCATAGTCCATCATGTGAGGAGGAAACCACAAGTAGAGAGTTTGACCTCTCTTAGAAAAGACAAACCGGTAAAACCTCGAACATCAAAAACGCAACAAGATATTCGAATGAAATCCGTTTTTGATGAATTGGAGCTTGGTATGGAGATGAACACAAGCTCTAAATCCTCACATGAATAAAAGCTCAATAAGAACCAAGAAAGATGATATGCCAAGTATGCAAAGGTTTGAGCTCTCCACAAGATGCGATCAAGTTACTCACTTGAGAGCCCCTCTTGATAGTACGCCGTCTATCCTATAACCCGGTATCCGAACTAACAACATGAGACCGGTAAAATAGAAACCCTATCAAGATCATACCTTTGCCTTGCGCATTCCACTTGAGCTAGATGATGACGATCTTGACTCCCTCAAGTTGGAACACCTTTCTTGATTGTGCTTGCTAGTACATGCTTGATGAAGACTTCTCCAAATACTCCCCCATACACCATGATGGGAGAATCTTGCTAATCTCCGTCTTCATGAATCCACTTGATCTTCTTATCTTAAAATATATGATGGCTTGGAGATAACATGGATGTTATCTCAATCTTCTTTTCCAAGCCATGCTTGCAATAAGCTCAACTCTTCACATGACCATTCTTCATATAAACCCTTGGATAGAACCTTGGTCATCATGTAATCTTCTAGAGTTCAACACATGAACTCCAATCTTTTCTTATGGACAAGATCTACAGGAATATCTCAATGCAAACATTAGTCCATAAGGATTGTCATTAATTACCAAAACCACACTTGGGGCAACACATGCACTTTCAACAAACCTAGTCAATTTCTGAGATACATCCAGCTTAACCCGGACCCTAATGAACTGTCCAATGAAACCGCTAGGTAGAGTAATCTGCAGTTCCTGAACCTCTCCGATCCTCTTAGCCATATTTTTCACAAAACCCTCGTTCTTCAGAACCGCATCTGGAAGTTTGTGAATTTGACTCCATGTTTTCAGTCTGTCCAACTTGATCGTTTCTGGATTCGAAAATCCATCGTATTCCGCAATGATCAAAGCCCCAAAACCCCTAAATTCCCAGGGTCCTTGATGTAGGGCCTTGTTCCAATCTGCTAAACACAAGAACTGAATTGAAAACAAGTTGGCGTTGATTCTTCTCCATGTTTGCTGTGCTGGGTTCCAAGCAGCACGCATATCCGCAATCAGTGCACCCTGGCTGAACGATTTTCCGGTGAGCACGCGCGCTATGGCCAGCCACTTCGATCCTTCCGCAGGGGCATCTACCTCCTCTTCCCAGATGAGATCGTCTAGCTCTTGTTCTTCCAGATGTAAACGTTCGAGTAGAGCGCTTGGCTCCTCCATCGCTCCCGATCGGGAGCTACCCGCCTTCCCCGCCATTGGAGGGCGGCTGCAGCAAAACCTCGAGAAAACCCTAGAGAAGACTAAGGGCGCAGGGGTGAACCACACCCGCGCGTCGCGATCCCTAAGCCAGCCGGTGATACTCACGGCGGAGACGTCGGAGGACAGAAAACCCTAGGTCCGCCGCCTTAGGGGACTCGAGAAACTCGAGAACAAATGTATTTTGGCAACTACACTCTCCTTATCCCGAGTGCCATTTGCAGTTGCAGATCCCAGTTTCTCAAAAAGCTCTTAAAAAGTCGATCGCTAATCCAGGCCGTTCGTCCAATCTTTGATTCTAATCTCGCAGCACCCCGCTCCACTCCCGCCGACGATGGCGAAACCCCCGCCGTCCGCGGCGGCGTCGGCCGCCGGCGGCCGCGGCCAGGCCCACCACCGGACCCGCTTCCTCCTGCTGATCCTCGTCGCCGTGGCTGCCTCCGCCTCCACCGCGGGTTACCTCCTCCGCGGCGCCCCCGTCGCCCTATGCGATTCCCGAGGGGATCCTGGCGTCCTCGCCACCGCCAGCGCCTCGAGCCCCCTCGGCTTCATGAAGTCTAAGCTCGTGCTGCTTGTCTCCCACGAACTCTCCCTCTCTGGTAACTAATCGCGGTGTGCTTCACTTTTCCCTTCTATGTTAGTTTGAGCAAATGCTGTACCATGGTACCATCCCTAGATTGGTTCATGGATTCTTGTTCACTGCTGTGACTGAGCGACTTGGGATACTAGGAATTCTGTATCTCCAGGTAATAAGCACAGGAAATGACAGATAGGCTAGTGAAATTTCTACTTGGAATGTTCGGGCTAACTCAAGATCTCTGGGAAAAAAGAACTAGCGAGTCATCACAGGCTATGAACGAATGTTGCTGAATTGTTCACTTTGGTCTAGTTGCTCATAAGCTGGAAGACTAGACCTTCGAGTTTTTATGAGATCACAATTATCATTGGCAGATATATCTAAAGTGTTGTGTTATTTATCTCCACCATTCTATTTATCCCAGTGCTATTGGCGACACTTCTGTTTGATGCAGGTGGGCCGTTATTACTGATGGAGTTGGCATTTCTTCTGCGGCAGGTTGGTTCCCAAGTGGTGTGGATAACAAACCAGCGACCTGAAGGGACAAATGATGCTTCATATAGCCTGGAGCATAAGATGTTGAACCATGGAGTGCAGGTATGCTCCTACTCCCACCCTTTTTTTAAATACACCTTCCTGTCACAAATTCTGGATGTTTTATGTTTTCTACGATGTCCATGGACTATTGTCACAATGTATTTGTATATATATAAATGTGTAACATGTGAACATACTTACTGTGATGAATTTACATGTATTAAATTTTTATGTGACCAAGAAATGTTTGAAAAGATATCACCGGTTAAATATGAAAATGTTTGCATGCGCCCATTCCACTGCCAAATTGCTTACATAGATGCAGCCTTTTAGCAAGGCTTGGCTCACCTCTTATTTGTGTCACATGTTTGCATGACACTATTGAAAGTTCACGTTTCATCCTGTTTGGCATGATAGTAGTATATTTCCATGACAAAGTGTCGTGGAATTAGTTATAATTCAAGCACCATCACTGACATTGTTTGAATAAAGCATGTCCAAATAAGAAAGTTATAAAGTTTATGTTTCATCTTATTCGGTGTGATTGTACTAAATTTCTGTTTTGAAGTGTCATAGAATAATCCATAGTTGAGGACACTGTCGAACAAATCATGTCCAATATAAAAACTTGATCCACTATACTTTATTTATGCTAGGGGACTAATTTTAACTTTAGAGGAAATCACATTGACTAGTTCGTCTGGTTGCTTCACAGATTTTACCTGCTAGGGGACAGGAGGCAATTGACACTGCTCTGAAGGCTGACCTGGTTATCTTGAACACTGCTGTTGCTGGCAAGTGGCTTGATGCTGTTCTAAAAGATCATGTTCCTCAAGTTCTTCCGAAGATTTTGTGGTGGATCCATGAAATGCGAGGACATTACTTTAAACTTGAATATGTGAAACATCTTCCTTTGGTTGCTGGAGCCATGATCGATTCTCATACAACAGCCGAGTATTGGAAGAACAGAACTCACGACCGTCTAAAGTATGTGCAGAACTTGTAGTACTCATTGTTATATGGTGTTGAATGCTTACTTCTGTGTCTATATGCATTATGAATAGAATGCTGCCGTTTTTGCTGGACTTGCTTGCGTTTTTTACCAGTCTAGTGGATATTCATCTCTCTGGCCCCTTAAGTATGTCATGGTTTACTTCTAAACATTACTAGCTATATATTTTTCTTCTGCTCTAGGCCTATATTTGAACTTTTACTCCACAGATGGAACATTGTAGACCATGATCAGTTTAGTTGTCGCATGCTTTTGACATCCTAATCCCTACTTTGTTATTATATACTTCTAATGTTCGTCTGTATAAAGTATACAGATGCCACAAACTTATGTTGTTCACCTCGGGAATAGCAAAGAGTTAACAGAAGTTGCCGAAGATAATGTCGCAAGAAGAGTCCTGCGTGAACATATACGCGAGTCACTTGGAGTTAGGAGTGAAGATCTCCTATTTGCAATAATAAACAGTATGTTTTAATTGCCTAACTCATATTCCCAAACAATATATATTTGTTGGGCCAACCATTTTCCCGATCTATGTCAATTCTTTCTGTTCTTATATTTCATTGCCCTTAGTAAATATCCTGTAATCCAGGTGTCTCACGAGGAAAAGGACAGGACTTGTTTCTTCAAGCATTTTATCAGAGTCTGCAACTCATCCAACATCAGAAGTTAAAAGTGCCCAGAATGCATGCTGTAGTCGTGGGAAGTGATATGAATGCTCAGACGAAGTTTGAGACACAATTACGTGAATTTGTGGTGAAGAATGGGATCCATGACCGTGTTCACTTTATAAACAAGACCCTGGCAGTGGCACCTTATTTGTCTGCAATTGATGTGCTTGTCCAGAACTCTCAGGTGAGTCATAATGTCATTTACGGATAATGGTTACTCTTGTTTCCCCATTTCGGTGATATGGAACTGTATCCCTTGCAAATATTTACATCGCTGTTTGCATTTTCCACTTGGGCAGCGCACTAAAACACCTTTCATCAGCATTTATTTTTCGTCTGGGAACAACAATACTCAGGCCTGTTTGGAACAAAGGATAGGAAAAATAAGGGAATAGGAAAAATAAAGGAATTGAGATGACATGCCTCTCGAATCCTATAGGAACATAAAATGTAGGATTTACGTAAGTTAGCCGTTTGGAATGTGGGATAGGAAAAACACGGGAAACTTTGATGACATTGAATATGCATGGCGCACGCTAGAGCAAAAAGTAATGGACGAAGCACTTCGAAGCCTTTGCGTTCGCGCAGGAAAGTTTCCATTAGATCAGACCACATGTTATTTTTCCTGTGAAGTCTGAAGGAAAGGAATCCTATCCTATGGAATCTGATTTCCTATTCCTACATTCCAAACGGTACCAAAGAAAATTTTCCTACGAGATTCCTATCCTTCAAAATTCCTCCACAATTCCTCTATTCCAAACGACCCCTTATAGGTTGAGTCCATGCATGCTACTCTTTGAGGGAGACAGGGGATAACTGAGTCAATGAGGTTAATCTAGTCTGTCTATGTTATGTGTGTGGATCATATTACTTAAATTGCGACAGAATGCATGCTATATTCATTCTCGCATCATGCTTAAGTTACTTCACACGATAAGCTCTGTTTTTTTACATAGAGAAGCTTCACTATCCAAGGGTCCAGACAGAGAATGCAAAGAAAGAATATTGGGCATTCCTTATGTGAGAATATCATTTAGATGAACATTTCCTTTATTTCTTTCTGTAAGTTTTTTCTGTCATATCCTTGCCTGGTAGGCATAGCTTACCATCTATCAGTGGTACTAGTCAAACCTCTCAGTTAAATGCATGCTGTACAGTGTCTGGAATTGTGGTCCATTTTTGTTATTACTTATTATGCAACTGATATAATTAAATGGTCCACAGTTTATCAAAACGTTTATACAGCTAGTATGAAAAGGTCTATTCATAAGGCATGTTTCTGTTACAGACTTACAGTAATATGTTATTTTCCTACTTAGGCACGTGGAGAGTGCTTTGGAAGGATAACGATTGAAGCAATGGCGTTCAAGTTGCCAGTATTGGTAATACTCTCCTCTCTATCTCTGCGTGTGCTTGTGTGCAATCTACCAGTCGATCAACCTTACTGCAATGGTTGTTGGAGCATGGTCCAGCATTTCTCTGAATCTAGAGTTATTTTTGGCAATCATGAGGCTGGGGTTACTGCCTAAAATTTACGTTCATACACCTTGGGTCCCCTCCATCCACTGTTTCTTAGCCTGCATTTCATTGACTGGGTTTAATGACGCTGCAATATCAGGGCACCGCTGCCGGAGGGACCACCGAGATTGTGTTGGATGGCTCAACTGGCCTTCTGCACCCTGCTGGGAAGGAGGGTGTCATGCCTCTTGCGAAGAACATGGTAAGGCTTGCAAGCCATGTTGAGGAGAGGGTCTCCATGGGAAACAGGGGCTTTGCCAGAGTGAAGGAGAGATTCACAGAATACCACATGGCCGACCGTATCGCCACGGTGTTGAAGGAAGTTCTGCAGCAGTCGCATTCTTGAGCCTCTCCGCAGCCGTTTCCAGTGGCATCATCGATTTCTTGCGCCAACATGTAGATCCAGCATCCAGAGTTTTAGCAAGGCTGAACCCGAACTCGGGGTCAACTGTAGATCGCTGCTTCCTGTGCCACTCCTAACTGTTGTCATGCGTGGGTGTGTTGTTAGTTCGTCCTTCCTTTCTGTTGTTGGCTTACTGTAGGTAGCATCGGCACCATGAAATTCTATGTAAATGGCACTGTGGATTTCTGACGAGGGTACTACTTTGTAACGAAAATGGATTCCTTATTTCTGGAAGCACAAACGCTACTATAATATATACCGCTTGGAATTATCCATATTGCATTGAGAACTCAGATGGCAATTAATTGAGGCGTTTGTACACACGAATAGACTTGAATTTCTACGTTACATGCATCTTCTGTTCTAAGAAGTCCTTGCCTTGAAAAAAACTGCGACTACATGATCTCCACAGAAGGAAGAATTTCCATTAATGCACAAGTGCAGGTTGGACATCACTTGGCGGCGACTTTGGCCGCCGGCCTCTTCTTGCCGAGCTTGTGCCTGACCATCCTGAGGATTCTCAAGAACCAGTAGGCGCTCACCAGCAGCAAGCTCGTAGCCATCGTCTTTCAGGTAGGAGAAGAAACAGGAGTAATTAAGAAGATGCCGAAATGCAATTTGAAGTCCTTGAAGTTCAGTGTGCTTGTTACCTTGATGAGGATGGGGTTGTCGGCCGTCACAGTGCGGTACGTGACGTACGTCCCACACACCATTCGAGCCACGGAGAAGATCGCCGCGAACAGAATCTAGGTATGAACGGCAATGGCATGGAAAAAATCAGATATAATTACTTGTTCACCTTGAACATGCATGAGAGAAAGAGACACCGATAATTTGTGTAAACGTACGTCGGCGAGGAGGTTGAGGTCGGTATCCTTGATGCCGACCTCCTTGAGCATCTCCCTGAGGTGCAGCAGCGGGGCGGTGATCTCCGTGACGATCAGGCATGCCACCAGCTCCGTCCCACACTGCACATCACGTATATATCGCATTCATCCATTAGCCATTCACACATGTAGAGAAGAAACCCAAATAATAAGGTACCTTCTGGTAGGCGAGGCCGGCGGCGAGGCCGACGATGCTGATGAGGTGGTGCAGGGCGTTGTCTAGCCGCGCGTCGCCGCTCAGGTGGCAACACGCCGCGTCGTAGATCATGTACGACAGCGTCACCGCCAGCGCCCTCATCTGTCAGTTCACCAAATGTTACTATCTTTTCCCGTAGGGGGAGTACATGTGAATGTGAATCCAGAGTTGGCCTTAAGAGAGTACATGGATTGCTTTTATTTCAGCTGATTTACCTGGATTGCTTTGAGTACCATGTCATCTTGTATTCTGGATTCCTTTCTAATTAAGGGATTGTAATTCAACTCATATTTACTTAATACAATCTCTTCACCCCCGCAAAAAAATTACACACGTAAATTCTGAAGAACCTTGTATTTGTATATGCCGATAATAATAGCTATAGAATTTGGAAATCAACGGTAAAATTGAGGTAACTGTTGGAATTTGAAATGATGTTTAGGCCCATGGTCCACTAAATTCCTGGAAAATCACGTGAGGCTCATTCATGCATGGCAAAACGAATCCTATGTTTTTTGCATCACAATCTTTGAACCAATGAGGCTCTAAACATTAGATTGCTCTATATATACTCTCTCTCCCTACTAGAAGGAGGTGAATGGAGATGGGGTGCGTCGATGTTGGCTTGGTGTAGGATATTTACAAAACAAAGTAGTACTTGATTACATATCTTAGGACCACAAGTCAAAGAGAGAGGGTGTGACCCCATGTTATCAACATATAAGGTTTTTTTTAACCTCTTTCGAAGTGTATGTAAGGATTAAACAAGAAACATATGAGCATTGATTAAATAGCTTACCTTTTGTATATAGAGTTAATTCCACTTTTACCTAAACTTGTGCCTTTGTGACACAATTTACCCCTATTTAATAAATCTTGTCGGTTTTACCCCTATGTTATTACAAAATGACAAAGATTTACCACATTTAATAATATGTCTCTAGTTCTGCAAGATGGGCCGACCCGTTAGGTCTACATGGACTCCCCACGTTGAAAACATGCATCCCTTGAAAACGTTGAAAACACTTGAAATGTCCAATCTTTAAGAAAAACGTTGAACACATGTGGATGTTGATATCCATAATCTATATGCACAAGTGAATTTTCACAAAAAAAGATAGTTTTGTGGTATGTGGAAAATAGATAAATTTGATGATCCAATAGTCGCTATTAAGAGTAGTAATTTTTTTACGCTCATGGCACATCATATTTCTTTTTCTACATGAAACTTCGCATACATGTTAATGACACCAACATGTATAATTAAATAAATACGAGCTTTTTAAAACAATTTTACCGTTCAGAGCACTAATTTTTTACGCTCATGGCACATCATATTTATTTTCTACATGAAACTTCGCATACATGTCAGTGACACCAACATGTATAATAAAAAAACGAGCCTTTTAAAACCAATTTTACTGTTTATTTTTAAAGCATATGCATTTGTTGCGGAAACGTCATCCCGTCAGAAATGTACAACTTGGGGTAAAAATGGGAATTTACTTTTTTCTATGCATAGAGTTCGAAGGTAGTACTACCACTAGATCTGAAAAATTGATGGCGTGATGACACCATAACTTTACTCGAGAATAAATGCACACACCATCAATCCTTGGGTCCCAAAACACATGTACTGCCATTTACGGATGAGATAGTGTTTCATCATTTCCGAGTAGTGTTTCCCGCCGGCTGCAAGTGCAAGATTATTGAAATGACAGAGAACTAAGAACTGCAACTGAACTTAGCAATCCTAAAGCACTTATCGAAGTATCCCTGTATATATGTTACTAATAAAGTCTTTATGCCGTCAATGGTTGGCGCTGTTGCTAAAAGCATTTAGGTGTAACTACTTTGAATTTAAACAACCAGAACATCGCTGGGTTAACTTAACATACACAGCACAACACTGTCTGCCCGACGAACATTGACTTGTTAATTAGGACTATATATATGACATGTTCAATGTATAAGACGAGCGTGCTAGTTTGTTAATCACCCAATGCGAAGGCTGGTTGGCTGGGCGACGATGGGGAGGCGACGGGGGAGACGGGCGAGGCCCAGTCCTGCACGGAGAGGCAGCCGAGGGTGACGCCGGCGACGGCGTGCATGGTGGAGACGGCCCGGTTGCAGAAGTCGTAGGAGCGCTTGGGGAGCAGCGCCCGCAGCAGCAGGAACGCCGTCGACCAGAAGGCCACCCCGGACACCACCCAGCTCACCACCGGCGGCACGCCGTACTCGTCCATCCTTATATATGTGGTAACTTGCTCGAGCGCGCAAAGGGAAAAGGACGAGGAAAACAATGGCTGGCCGCCGAGTTATCTATGTAGTCCACGGGCGCGCGGAAGGGAAGATACAGTACAGTCTGGCTAGGTGTTGCCTGTAGGAGGGAAGTAGGCAGGCAGGCAGCGGGGAGGAGAGGGCGCAGCTTAATTAGCAGCAGCACGAGGCGGCAGCAGCACGCAGAATATTGGTGTGCCGCTTCATTGTGGGAGATTTAATGGGGATTGGTTGGCGGATCAATGCAGTAATAATAATTGAAAGAAGAAGTATCTGGATACGAAAATCACTTCTAATCTAATCAAACAATCATTTTTTAGGTCTCAAAAAATTCTAAATATAAATCATACAAGTGTATATACATGTCTAGTGTGTACCACCAAAGTTGCATCGATGTTTTTTTTCATATGTTGCCCGCACAAAAATGACAATATTAGAAGGAAAAATGAGTTATTGTTTCGACCTTTTAGAGCCACGATGTTGCGATTTTTGTGTAGCGGCATTATCTAGCGAAACTTAGTAAACATATATAGATAACTGTGTATGTATACACATAACAATTTTTAGAATTTTCCAAAAATTAAAATACGATTTTCATTAAAAATCCAAGATCATTGGACCTCGGGAGGCAAAACACCCTTGGAGAGAGTAGTTGTCATGCCATTCCTTCCGACCTCTTTGTGAAGACCAATCACTAGTACATAAACGTAAATTAGAGCCGGCTCCAGGGAGTTATCTCAGCCGATTAAACTGTCCGTCTCTGCGCGGGGTATCTAATGTACGCTTCATTAGAGCCGGTTCACTAGGACCGGCTGTAATGAGCTCGTCCCTCAGAGGTCGGGAGAATCAGCCGTCTCCAATATAGAGACAGCCAACAGAAACACCCGTCGCTGATCGCGACTAATCAGCGACGTATATAATGGCTGGCCATCGCATGGTACCCGTGGGGTCCAACAAAGCCATCCGGACATAATATACGTTGCCTCCAGGTATAAATCCGGGGGGGTGAAAGAGCATGGTGCCCCATGTGTGGTTTTGGTAATTAATGACAATCCTATGGACTAATGTTTGCATTGAGAATATTGCAAGTATGTCTTGAAGAATAGAATACCGTGGATATTCATGCTCACCTTCAAGACATCATCATTGATCAAGAAAGAAGAAAAGATAGAAAGTTGATCAAGACTAAGTGGAAAGGATGGATTCAAGTGATCAACACACAAAGCTACATGTTGTACCATGTGGGATCTTATGATCCAATGGTATGGTAAGCAATTGTCTATATAGCTTTGTGAACTAACCCATATACATGTGTGTGTGTGGAGTATCTATGTGAGGTTAGGTATCTTCCCATGGGCATGCATCAAAAGGAAGATTCCATATAGCCCATGGCGGATGACGTCAAGAGGTGGTCGTCATCAAGATAATGGTCAAGTGAATATGTTCCTAAAAATGGCTCTCCCATATTGTGTATGGGGGAGCATTTCACAAGTCTTCATCAATCGGAGCGCAATCAAGAAAGGTGATCCAACTTGAGGTGATCAAGATCGTCATCATCTAGCTCAAGTGGATTACGCAAGGCAAAGGTATGACTTTGATAGGGTTTCTATTTTACCGGTCTCATGGTGTTAGTAAAAGACCGGATTATAGGATAGATGCCACACTTTCAAGAGGGGCTCTCGAATGAGTAACTTGATCGTATCGTTCGGAGAGAGCTCAAACCTTTGCATTCTTGGCATCATCTTTCTTTGTTCTTATTTGGCTTTCCTCCATATGTGGTTTTAGATTTTGTCATGATCTTCAAGACAAGATCAAGTTTATCAAAAACGGATTTCGCATGGAAAACTTATTGCGTTTTTGATAATGAAGGTTTTGCCGGTTTGTCTTTACAAAGAGGTTTAACCTTTCCACATTTGGTTTTATGATTCATTGTTGGACTATGATGTTTCTCTGTATGATCTTGAAGAGCTCTTCATTGTGATTCCAACGAGCACGAGATCATCGAAAACGGAGTTCGGATGATCAAGATATCGTCGTTTTCGTTTGGACTTTTTGTAGTTTTTCGTGCAGCGGTAGTACCGTACCGGTATCACCCAAGTACCGCCGGGATCCAGTACCGCGCGTGTTTTGAGTGCCCGGAATCCCCAGAACGGTAGTACCGCTGCCGGGGGGGCGGTAGTACCGCCCCTGGGCGCGATTTTCACATAACGGGTAGATTTTTGAGGTCCTATTTAAGGGGGTCTTCTTCCCCAATGACCCCCATCTCTTGAGCTCGTGTTTCTCCTCCATTGTTGACCCTCTTGAGCTTGCTTATCTCTCAATCCCTCCAATGATTCTCATTCCTTCTTGAGGAAAAAGAGAGAGGAGATCTAGATCTATATTTCCACCAATCAATCTCTCCTCTAAGTGAGGGGAGCTTATTGGATTTAGATCTTGGGATTCATTTGTTGTTTTCCTTGTTATTCCTCCCATCTTCCTCCATAGCACTAGTTGCTTTGGTGGAATTTGAGAGTGAAGAACTTTGAGCACTTCTTGTGTTCTTGCCATTGCATTAGGTGCATCGGTTTGAGTTCTCCACGGTGATACGTGGAGGTGAAGTTTGAGAAGCTTATCATTCTTTGTGGATCTTGTTCTCTTAGGGTTGCTTGTAACCCTAGGAGACCTTTGTGAGTTTCGGAGCCCCAACTTGTTGCGAGGTGCTTCGCGACATTGTTGGGAGGCTCCAACTTATTGTGGAGTTCTCCGACCTTGGTGTATCGGTTTGGTCAACGCCTTCAAGTCGACCTCATAGTGGAACGAGCCAATCCCTCACGGGTGAAGCTCACGGAGAATAGGGTGAGCACATCGGTGCTATTGGAGTGCCTAGGAGGCTCCACACTCCTCCAACGTAGACGTACTTCCATTGGGAAGGAACTACGGGAAACATCTCCTCGTGTCCACTTTGCGGTTACTTCTATACCCAAACCCTTTACTTATGCATTTACCTTTGTGATAGCCATCGAGCTTGAAGTTATTTATATTGCTATCACATAGTTGCTGATCTTGCTTAGCATTAGTTGTTGGTGCACATAGGTGAACCTAGCTTGTTTAGGTTTTGTGCTTGATAAATTAAATGCTAGTTTTATTCCGCATTTATTCAAGCCTAAACCGTAATTATTTTAAAACGCCTATTCACCCCCCTCTAGGTGACATTCTGATCTTTCAGGGGTCTAACTTTGTGAAGCTAAACAAAATAATTAACAGATCGTCACCACCAGGGATTCAGCCCCTTGTTCCATTAACAGAAGAAATGAGCTTATGACATGTCTCCAACCGCAATTTGTGCCAATTAACAAAGTAGCTAGCCTGCTAATTAGATTAAGTGTTCACCATACCCCCTGCCTTAATTAACAAGGCATAATTAGTTCTATATGAGCTGGAACTCAATAATGGCATCCAAGATGAGGTCATTGGTCTATCTAAGAATGATCATAACACGTTGATCAATCACAAAATTCTTGCCTTCCATGAAGTTCTCCCACCCTAACTTATCGAGGTCAATGCGATCGTCGGTTCTCTTGATGTACGTGATGCGAACAGCTGCCCCTGCAGCTCCAAGTCGTAGTCCAGCATTGCCCTCAGCTGGTATGCCAGCCTCTTCTGCTATCACCTTAGGTATTTTCTGTGGATGAAAGATAACATAACTATGTCAATTTTCGATAAAGACATAGCTATATACGGCCGACAGAGGCGATTCATGATTCCTGAATATCAACATAGGAAATTAAGGAGGCATGCATGAAAGAGGCGGTCTTCTGGGTACATATCATATCATGTCTGTTCAAATTAGTGCTCGTGAAGCAAGTCACAGATAGAACTCCAACATAGTCTCGTACGGGAAGAAGTTCAACGAGGCGGTTCTTCTCATGCCTGTTGAGACAAACTCTTTGGGCAACTCTGATTTTGTCTTCGTCGTTAAAGATATCTTCAGAACTGTCCAAATTTTCATCATTACTTTCAGATATCTTCTTAGTGTCCTCTTCGTCGTTGCCCCTGTCTATAATGACATGGTATATACTGGGATGAGGTTTGAAGGTAAACATTAGCATGTCTCCCTCGATTATGTTGTTTTTGCTGATGAACTGTTCCCATTGTTGGCCGTGCAAGAGGGTTTTGCTCAGACCTTTTGCTACATGAATGTTGTACGGCTCCCAAGGGCACGAAACAACACACGCTCGCGCACTCGTTCAACCAAAAACAGAAACAAACACACAAATCATAAGTTAAATTCAAAACAGAAAACACAATTTTTATGTGTATTTGGAAGACTTGTTTTCTTACCACACACTTGCGGTGACACTCTTGCACACAAATACTGAATGAGGAATCAGTAAAGTTCCTGCGTGTGGAGTTATTATTGTTGCAGACATGGCATGGCAAATCATTCTCCTTCAGTTAAAAAGAAGCATAAGTTAGAAAATGTGCATATATAGAATTTAGTAGAATGAGTAGTCATTTCTGGATGAAGGTGTAGGACCAAATCTTACATTACAGACCTGGTGGAGAGGGCAACAGCTGAGGGCGGCCATGCTAGGGTAGTCATTGATTAACTAATTATAGATGCATCAATCAAAAGTTTGAAAGATCAATTTCAGAAAGACGTAATGAGAACTAAATACAACTCTAGAATTAAGTAGCTTATCTCCATTAATATGTATCTACATGTGTCTACTGTAATCCTTGCCCAGGGGAGAAGACACACTCATGAACAAAAAAAGAAGAAGAACACGCATAGGCTTGGCACCCCACAAACTTGTGCCTAATCTCTGAATGAAGGAGGAGGACCAAATCTCACCTGAAGTCCCTGGTGGAGAGGGCAACGGGGAGGGGCCGCCATGCTACGGATTTGCAGCGGCGACAAGGCTACAGACTTGCAGCGGCGCCGAATCTAGGGATTTGCCGGGGGCCAAGCTACAGATTGCAGGAGCCACGAGGCTACGGGGAGGCGGCGAATCTAAGGATTTGCAGCTGCGGCGATGGAGTGGACGAGGGCGGCGAAACTATCACTACTACAGAAAACGTTAACAGTGGCGCACGAATTTTGAATTATGTGGCGCACCCGGCGCGCACGGCCGGTGCGCCACAGAATCGTCGCCACAAAATATTTTATTCTGTGGCGCACCCCCACCGTGCGCCACAGAAATGCCCGGAATTTCTGTGGCGCACTAGGAATCGATGCGCCACAGAATGTCTATTGCAGTTTTTTTTAAAAACGCAGAGCGGTCCGTCGTCCTCGTTCCAGTGGTCCGCGGCGCCGGGCAGGAGGAAGCGGTCGGCGAGGGCCTGGATGTGGGCGTGCGAGGAGGTGGGCCACGTTCTCGGGCGACTCCGCCATCGTCTTCTGTCGCGGATGGGAACAGGTCGGCGGCGTGGCGCTGGAAGGCGTCGACCTCGCCGGAGTTGGAGGCGTGGGAGTCGGGGAACGAGAAGAGAGAGGAAAGAGATGAAGGAAAGGGAGGAGAGGAGAGGGGGACGAGGGAGTGGACGGCGCGGAGGAGGAGGATGCGGTGGAGGCGGCGTGCGGCGTTGGAGGCGAGGAGGAGGAGGTCGGCAGCGCCCTGGTTGTGGAAGCTCGCCGACACGGCGACGGAGTTTCGGTCGCTGCACCACGCTTCGCAGCTATATCCTCCGGGCTCGCGCGGAACGAGTTGGTGCGCGGGTGCTGGCACGACGGCCACGGCAAGGGCGGCGACGACGGCGGGCGGTACAGAGCGAGGCCTTCCTGGCCTTGGCAGCGGGGCTAGCTGTGGATCGATGGATCGATCGATGTGTGTGTTGCTAGCTGTGGACGTGTGAAGAGATAAGGTAGAGAGAGAATGTGCATCTCAGACGTGGACGTGGGTTTGACCAGTTAGAGGTAAGAGAAACTGGATCGTGGTGGGCTCAGTGCAAATTATCTGTGGCGCACGTGACTCGGTGCGCCACAGAAATGCTGAATTCTGTGGCGCACGGGGCTGGGTGCGCCACAAAAATGCTGATTTCTGTGGCGCATTTGGTTTTCGTGCGCCAGAGAATTCTAAATTTCTGTGGCGCATTGTTTTGCATGCGCCACAGAAATAATTTTTGTGGCGCACCGATTAAGGGTGCGCCACAGAATGCCAACCTACCTATAAGCCTTTTCCTAGTAGTGTATAGAACTGCAGCGGCGGCTAGGGATTGGAGGGAGGCGCGAGGGTGCAGATTTGCAGCAGCAGCGGCGAGACTACGGATTTGGATGGCGGCGAGGCTACGGATTTGCAGCGGTGGCGAGGGATTAGAGGGAGGCGGCGAGAGGCTAGGGATTTGCAGGGGCGCCGAATGGGGAAAAGTGAGGCGGCGAATGGGAAAAAACACTCAGTACTAAATTTGGATCCAAAATTTTGACTTTGCCGCCAAACACTCATAACTCGGGATGTCCGATTATATTCACGCACTCCGCACATAATTTTGTATAGAAATAATTCACAAAAAACAAACATATTGGAAAAAAGTAGATAACAGTGTGTACCTATTTGTTAGTGATAAATAAAATTCCTGGGGAGAAAAGTGCGTATATTAAAGAGAATATATCGTGAAGTAGAAACTTGGGTGAGATTACATGAAAAGGATATGGTGTTCTTGCGTGGTTGTACTTGTCACGATGCAATTTCATTGCAATTAAAGGAATTTCATAAATTGAAGAGATACATTGTGTTGTACAAATATTTGTGATAAGTTTCATTATATAAATGAATCTGAAAAAATTAACAACTTTTATTGAAGATATATCGTCTTAGTACAAATTCGGACCGTGCCCGGACCATCCGGATAATTAAATGTATCGATCTGTTAAATGTTAATGCAGGAAGTTTAATATGAAAAATTTAACAACATAATTTTGATATGTATATATATAAACTCATTGAATACGGAAAATATGTAGTCGTATTTTGTCTCGCGAACTGTTTTTGCCAAATTTGAAAATATGCAGAGCGTAACCGGAGCCTCTGGGTTACTGAATTTTGATGTCAGACACAATACGTGTGTTCCCAGAGCGGCAGACCAACGTAGCAGTTGCGTACCGCAACGCGGCTCATGGGTCCATCCGTCGATCGGAAATGACCACTCGTGTCATAAATGCAAGAGGCAAGGAGGTGGCGTGGCATTGCACGGGCGGCGGCGAGGCATGCAACGGTTCCTTCTTTGCCACTATTTCTTCTCAATTTCCACGCCCCGTTGCGGTTTTCAGCGCATTCCATTTCTTCCACCGCCCTTTCCTCTATCTTTTCTCACTGTTCACCGTTCCCTTCCTCTCGATCACCGCCATGGCCGACACCTTCACGCAAGTGGAGACGTTCTCTATCCACGATGGGCAGAGCATCGATGTGGTGTACACCAATGATCTCGCGGAGGTCGCGAGGAACCTAGACATGTTCGAGCGTATGCTTGAAGGCAGGGATCCGGAGGACAGGTTCATGGGGCTAGACCTCGAGTACATGTCGGAAGGTCCGAACTACGAGTTTGCACAGTTGGTCGCCGTCGTTCAACTCTGCTTGGATAACAAAGTACTGGTATTCTAGTACTCAAGGTATGTAAAAAACCCTGATCTAGTAATCTCTGTTCGACCAACCTCCTCTCCTTAGATTAATTAGATTTAACCCGATCTAGTAGATTAGAATAATTAGATTTAACCCAATCAAGTAATCTGTTCGACCAAACCTCCTCTGTTTTCCTCTGTTTCCTCTGATTTAACCCGATCTAGGCATTATATTTACATATACCACTGTTTTTGATTATACTAGTTTAATTTGGTTTGACCAATCAGAGTAGAAACTGCTTACGAAGATCTGTTGTAATTACTTTGTTTTGGATTAGACTAGATTAATTTGTTTTGGATTAAATAGCATATGAAGATCTCTTGTTAATTACTTAGTATTTAACTTCTTCACATATATGAAACTGCAGTTGTGGCTTGCAAGACCTGGATGAATGCCCTCATGCGTTGTCTGATTTCCTTCATTCGAAAGGAATTTTATTCGCTCCCGTCGACATAAGGCGTGACAAAGACGCCATGCTCACTACCTGCTCGGGCTTCTTTATTCCACCATAGTTTATTCCACCACAGTTTCATGTGAATATTCAAAACCTTTTCCGGGTGGACGGAGTGTGTCGCAACAGTGGAACATGGGTTCCCCTAGTGCTGCCAAACTGGGTCCACCGCACGTGGGCCCAGGATGAAGATGGACAAGGCCAAGACTCAAGACAGGTTGGCGGGTCCGCCCTCTAACCTAATGAAGACCACGCAAGAGCTGCATCAACTAAGGACTCCGGTCCTGGGGGCCTGCCGGGTCCCCCAACCACACGGGAAGATGGCGAAATTCCCGAGAGCCCGAGTTCCCGGCAGGAGGCCAAGCTCCCTCTCGGGTACCTCTCCGTACGGCTACGGATAAGCACTCCAGCGCACGCCAGAAGACCCCAGAAGTCTTGGGAAGCAAGGCGATGGAGGCGTGGGAGGGGAACATGGCCCGTGGTGTTGTCAGCCTATGTCCGCCCCGCTTTCCCCAAAGGTGGACGATCCCACCTAACCCAAAGGAGAGACTTGGAGGAGGAGATGCCACGTCTCCCCCTAAACCAGCTGAGGGGGTTCTTCCCGCCTAAAACCCCCACGCTCCTCGCGTGACCCTGTGGTATCCCCTTAGCCTATAAAAGGAGGACCAAGGCACAGAGGAGGGGGAAGAAAAGAGGAGAAAAGGAACAAGCCGAACCAGAGCAAGACTAGACTAGGGCTGCGAGGGTAGAGAAGGGAGGTGATCTCCTAAGGGCCAGGATCTGTCTTTCGTCTACCTCGAGCCAAAACCCTTCCGGTACCTCATCCGGAAGCCTCCATTGTAAGCTACACCATGAAGAGCTCATCAATCCAGACTTGCAGGAGTAGGGCTTTTAGCCTCCGGGCGGCCTGAACCTGGGTAGATCCTTGTGTCCCTTTGGTTGCTTGCTTTAATCGTGGAGAGGAGATCTTGATCTCGATCACCCCCGAGAGACGATTCTCAGCCTCCTTCGCGCCCCATACCGAACCTAAAAAGGGGTATCCTCTACTCCCGGTGTCCGTGCTTCGAGACATGACATCTGGCGCGACAGGTAGGGGGGGGGGGGCAAACGCTGGATTCGTCTACGTCAAGCGCGACGGCAAGTTCTTCGTCGTCAACTTCGAGATCTTCTTCAAGCTCTTCTTCTTCCGGCACAAGATCTATGTCGAGCTCTTCGTCCGAAACAAGATCTGCTTCTAGCTCCTCATCTATTACGAGATCTACTCCGAACCCTTCCTCCTTGGCAAGAACGGCTGTCTCCTCTGGGCAAAGTGAACGGTTGCCTCATCAGCAAGCAAGAGTCATGTCGGGAACTCGGGAGGTCCTTGGTGAGCAAGCGTGCCAGCCGACTCGGAATGGCTGGGGGCTAGAGTAAGCTCTAGGCGTGGCCCGAGCCTTCTCTCTTTCCCTCTAGATCAGTGCAAGAGCGATCCCCGTGCGAAGGCATGGATCGCTAGCTTGGAAAGCTTGCTGGACTACGCTCACCAGTGCCACGCTCCCACGAGTTCTGCCCCGACCGTCAACCTCAGCACCGTTGTCCCTGGACCAGTACCCCCAGAGGAGGAGCAACCCGAAGATCCCCATGGCAAGAGGCCTATGGAACAACCCGAAGAAGGTTCTGGCCAGAGCTCCAATCCCAAGCATCGCTCCAGGGAGGACATGGAGGGCCAGGCAAGCCAGCACCTCAAGACCTGCTGCACGCCGTACCCGGCGACCATCCTCGACCTCTACCGCCTAGAGCAGGAAGCCAGGGAAATGCCGCGCCACTATATCTGGAGGTTCCGGGGCATCGTCGACCGCATTCCCCCGGAAGAACTCCGAGAGATTTCTGTCATCGCCGTCTTCCACGTCAACGTCTGTAACATGAAAATGCGTGAGAAACTGAGCATCCACGCTGTGGACACCCTGGAGGATCTGTGGAAGATGGCCGACCGATGTGCTCGAGCTGAGGAAGCCTTCAACCTCCCACCCCGGAAAGATCGCTGAAGCAAGCCGCGCGATGTACCCAAAATAGCTATGCTATCGCAAGATGTACCCTGAAGTGGCGAGTTGTCGTTCAAGAACTCCTATGATGAATAAAAGATAAGTTATCCTTGAGCTCGTTTGTGTTGTGCAACCTATCTATTTCGCGGGTATAAAAGCGTGCGTGAATCTGGTAAAAACATGGCTTGACCGTCGTGCGAGCACTCACGGGGCAGCGACTCTCCTGGGGGTAAAAAGTAGTGCGAGACCTGATACTTCCCGGGGACGTGCGTGCCATCAGAGTGAGCGGCCTTCTGGGAATCGGTAGGGCTTGTGAGCGCATGCCTGATCAGTCAGGGCCTCACGGGTAAGCTTACATCCCAGAGGGTCCCTCAAGGACGTGGAGAAAAGTAAAAACATGCTAAGACAAGTAAAAGCTACCCGTGAAGTAGGGTAACATAGCAAGTTCTAGCCAATTACAATAAAGTTCGGAGCTGTAGCATGAGATCTGATGCAAAGTTTATTACATTTGGGGCACGAAGTGCTCGAATGTTCTGCAGGAAATTCAGAGGGGCAGGAACTTCTTCGCTGCAAACGCGGCCGCGGAAGTCTTCACCGCCTGGAGGGAACTCTGGGAAGGGGACGAGGCCGAGAAGTCTGGCATGACGGCTTCTGGATTGGCCTCCCGGAACATCGCCATCACGGAAGCCGCCGTCTGCTTGCTCGCTTCATGCTTATCGCTCACAAGTTGGGCGACCATCTTGTTCTTGAAGGTCCGGACGTCGACAGCCACCTTCCTGATGAACTCCGCAATAAGGGGCAAACTCTGGCATTTCGGCTCCAACACGGGAACATCAGTTCTCAGACTCAGCCGCTCCACCCGCTTCGTGGCCTCCTTGCCGGCCACCACGATCAAGGCAAGACCTTCTTTGTTGAGGCGGCGAAGCTCGGATAGTTCAGTTGATGCCTGGGAGTGGGCCTGGGATAGCTTGTGGGTGCTCTCCTTCAAACTTGCAAGCTCGTCGTTCTGCGTCTTCAGAGACTCCTCGAGCCCAGATATCCTCTGGCCATCTTCTTGGGCCTTCAGCTGCAACGTGCGAACAATTTCCTGCTCTTGATGAAGGGTCTTCTTGATATCTTCGATGATCTGGTTGGCCTCTTCTTCTTTGCGCCGGCAGTTCTCGATGTCCTTGTCCTTGGCCTCGAGCGCTTTCTGGTGGCGGTCCTCTGCATCCTTCAGACGCCGCTCAATTCCCTGCTCTAGCTGCAACTTCTGGAGCTCCAAGGATTTGGTCTTCTCAGCCAATTCTGCCTCCCGGGTCGTCAGCTGCTGCTCCTTCACGACGATATCCTTCTCGCGTCGCTGGCTCTCAGTTTTCCAGTCAGCCTTCTTCTTCTCTAGGGACTGCCACTGGCTGGAAATCTGGGTTGCCAAACGGTTTAGCTTGCCCATCACACTCTGGATCAGCTCTTCAACGTTTTCGATCGTCTCCGCAATGGCAGCCTCGCGGTTGCCATACTCCTTTTCCAGCTGGAGCATCCCGCGAAGAACAGCATCCGCGACGCTCTCCCCACTGATGGTGATCCGGGGAGTAGTTTCAGGTGGACTCTCCGGGTCAGTCGCGCCCTTTGCGCGTTTGGCCTCGAGACCCTCCTTGATCCTCGTCAGCTCTGCAATCTCCTTGCTGGCTCCAGAGTCCGTGGAGAAATTGGTAAACATCGTCAGATTCTGCCCAGTCATCAGCGAGCTCTCCAGCAGGTCAGGAGAGACCACAAGATCTGGCGCCTCGGCATGGTTTGAACCCGGAGGGGGGTTCACAGTTTGCGTCCCCACTTCACGCGAACTTGGAGCGCCCTTGGTCACCTCCTGGCCATCAGAGGGAGTGAAGGAAGGCGGCTTCTCCTGGCTTGCAACGCCAAGAAGTCCGCTAGGCGAAAGGATATTCGCCACTGCAGCATCTGGAAGCAAAGGAACGTCAGGGAAACAACAAACACACCGGAGACCCTGAAAAAGCAACCCAACCCGGGATCCCGAGAGTACCTGCTTGCTCTGGCATCCCGGCATCCGGAGTTCTCCTGGGGTGGGTTGGGGAGGTCGCCGTCACGCTCCCCACCCCGCTCCCGCAGCGGCCTTCAACTTCTGCTAAAGGCGGAGGGAGCATTCCCCCTCCGCAGTCCCGACACTAGTGGCAGTGTCGTCTTCCGCCGCGTCACGCCGCCTCTTGTTGGCCCCCAAGGAAGGAGTACCTCTGCACCGACATATGGTCACTTCCTTGGAGAAGCAGGGAAGGCAAGAAGCAAAAAAGAAGAGCGGAGCAGAAACTTACTCCCGGGTGCGCTTGTTGCCCAGCGACGCCGGAACGTCCGCATACCGGCAGAGGAAGCATGGGGGCTCGGGGGAGGCGCGCTCTGGGAGGCGACTGGTCCTGCCGCGGGTGGAGAATGGCGGGAAGCTGCTTTTGGCCGGGAGGCCAAGACAAAACCCGCGGTGTTGGCCTCCGCGTCCATGGGATCGTCCTCGTCGCCCACCACGGCCACCGGTGGAGAAAGAATGCTCGCCCTCGGGTCAGGGACTGCGGCGGCCCCTGGAGAGTGATGCAGGGAAGAGGCCTTCTCCCTCGCATCGTCTTCGTCTTCGTCTTCATCGTCATCGTCGTCTTCGTCGTCATCATCATCATCGTTGCCGGTGCCCGCCTCCTCGCCGTCGCTGCCGTCGCCGTCTTCACCGTCGTCCGAGCTAGCAGAATCCCCTCCGGATTCTTCCTCGCTCTCTTCATCGGACTCAAGGAGCTCTCCTTCCTCGTCGGAGCTGGAAGGGGCCTTAACCTTGCGGGTCTTCACCCCGGGAGGTTTGGGTCCATGGTCGGACCGACCCACGATGCCTAAGGCGTCGCACACCGGCATCAACGCCAGGATCTCGGCCTTCTCTGGATCGTCGCACAAGGGTCGGAATCCTGCCGGCAACTTGTACTTGACACCCGGGGTAAAAATCCCGTTCATGTTGTCCCGGAGGAGGGAGCTTTCCATGTGAGAGCTCCTCAGGCGAGACAGGTCTTTGAGACCCTGGAAGTTCCAGGCCGGGTGCAGCCGCTGCTGCAGCGGCGCCAGGCGGTTGCGAAGGAAGTGGGCAACAATGGCGGCCCCGGAAACTCCTTGTTCGCGAAGGAACTTGAAGCGTGCCACGGCTGCTGACAGATCCGCGTCCTGCAAACTAAAGCTCCTCCAAGTCTCCGGGTTCACCGGGCGCTCCACTGGCACTTCCAGATGTGATAGGGCTTCTGGTACCCCAACCAGGAACCAACCTTCCCTCCATTCGTCCCAGTTGGATTTAGTCGCCATGAGGGGATAAACTAGCTTGACCTTCGGCGAAAGCAGAACGTGACACCACCCCCCATCCAGCCCTCTTTTCCGATGCGGGGGTAGAAGAAGTGGCGGAACAAGGCCACAGACGGCATCACCCCTACAGACGCCTCACAGGCGTGGGCGAAGACCGTCAGGTCCAGGATGGCGCCGGGGGTCAGATGCAGAAGCTTCAACCCGTACGAACGCAAGATCTCCAGGAAGAAATTAGAGAAAGGTGGGACGAGTCCCATCAGCATGAAGTTGTCAATGATGGGGATCTCCATGGGCGTCCTGATCTCCGAAGGCGGGAAGATCTTCGATGCCGCTCAAGCAGGGGCGTCAGACACGCCTTCAGACTCCATCGCCCCGAAGTGCTCGGCCTTCCGCATCATCTCAGCATCGTCGGCATAATTGCTCGGAAACAAGGCATTCTGTTTGCGGAGCTCGGCCTGCTCGGCGCTGCGCTCCGATCTCCGCCACGCCCTCTCAGATCTGGGAGACTGCTGCCTCCTGATCAGCGAGGCCCCTGCCTGTTTCTTCTTCGGAACCGTGACCTTCAGTCGAGCCATCGTAGCAGAGGGGGAGCTGTGGAGGCGGCGACTGGAAGAAATGGTGGCGCCGAGCGGGATGAGGAAGACAAAGCTGGAGGCGGCGATTTGGGGATTTCGACGAAATGAAGGTACAATGGCTACAGTCCCCAAAGTTGAGGCTTACAAGGCATCCCACGCGTCACGTCGTGGCCCCATTACTCCGACTGACGCGCGGATAGAGGAGACGTGCCGCTTTCGGCGCGCTCTGCCCGTTGGATTCCAAGATGAGCACGAAGCCCGCGCGAATCGCAACGTTCGCTGCAACCCAGTCAAGAAGACCCAGGGGCTCATTCCTACTTTGCCCTAATGAGCCCCCCAGCAGAGCAAGGAAGACCAGATGCCAGGGACCCACTTTGACCTATTTTTAGGTCATGGCCCCGGCAGCTGGACCAAGAGCAGCCGGGATCATGCCCGGGGGCTACTGTCGCAACAGTGGAACATGGGGTTCCCCTAGTGCTGCCAAACTGGGTCCACCGCACGTGGGCCCAAGATGAAGATGGACAAGGCCAAGACTCAAGACAGGTTGGCGGGTCCGCCCTCCAACCTAATGAAGACCACGCAAGAGCTGCATCGACTAAGGACTCCGGTCCTGGGGGCCTGCCGGGTTCCCCAACCACACAGGAAGATGGCGAAGTCCCCGATAGCCCGAGTTCCCGGCAGGAGGCCGGGCTCCCTTTCGGGTACCTCTCCGTACGGATACGGATAAGCACTCCAGCGCACGCCAGAAGACCCCAGAAGACTTGGGAAGCAAGGCGATGGAGGCGCGGGACGGGAACATGGCCCGTGGTATTGTCAGCCTCTGTCCGCCCTGCTTTCCCCAAAGGTGGATGATCCCACCTAACCCAAAGGAGATACTTGGAGGAGGAGATGCCACGTCTCCCCCTAAACCAGCTGAGGGGGGTTCTTCCCGCCAAAAACCCCCCACGCTCCTCGCGTGACCCTGTGGTATCCCCTTAGCCTATAAAAGGAGGACCAAGGCACATAGGAGGGGGAAGAAAAGAGGAGAAAAGGAACAAGTCGAACCAGAGCAAGACTAGACTAGGGCTGCAAGGGTAGAGAAGGGAGGTGATCTCCTCAGGGCCAGGATCTGTCCTTCGTCTACCTCGAGCCAAAACCCTTCCGGGTACCTCATCCGGAAGCCTCCATTGTAAGCTACACCTTGAAGAGCTCATCAATCCAGACATGCAGGAGTAGGGCTTTTAGCCTCCGGGCGGCCTGAACCTAGGTAGATCCTTGTGACCCTTTGGTTGCTTTCTTTGATCGTGGAGAGGAGAGCTTGATCTCGATCACCCCCGAGAGATGATTCCCAGCCTCGTTCGCGCCCCATACCGAACCTAAAAAGGGGGTATCCTCTACTCCCGGTGTCCGTGCTTCGAGACACGACAGAGTGTGAGGTCTGTCATGGCTGCCCTGCAAACGTATTGATCTCCAACTTCTACCTGCGCATGAAGGACGACTTCCTAAAGGAACGACATGAATGCTGGGAGGAGTCCCCACTTGAGGAAATTAACCTGAGATATGCAGCTATGGATGGCTATGTCTCCTTCGAGCTGTACCGTCAGCTCAAGATCATCGAGAGGGGTCGAGCGCACCTCGTCCCAATTGCACCACCGCCACCAGCACCACAGCCCCTATAGCAACGTACTGTCCCAGTTTCTTAGAGAAAGAAAGCTCGAGGGGCGCCAAGCGCGCTAGGTGGGACGTCGAGAGCGACGACGACGACGGCTCGGGGACGAAGGACGACGGCGCTGGTGGTGGCTCGGATGGTGCTGAGAAGGACGACGGCGCCGGCGCTGCAGGTGGTGGCTCGGATGGTGCTAAGAAGGACGACGGCGCCAGCGCTGTAGGTGGTGTCTCGGATGGTGCTGAGAAGGACGACGACGCTGGTGGCTCGGGTGCTAGTAATTCCTGGGTCTACGTCAGCTCGAGGTTGATAATAACTGGTGATCATATGCATCTAGCTTCAGCGCGCCTCTTATAGCGCAAGATCATGATCCGGCCGGTTAATTTACTAGTAATTAATTAGAAGGATTAGCTAGCTATAGCTTGATTTGCTTTGAACATTAATGCTCTATATGTCTGTTATGTGTGCCTGTGAATTTGTGTTAGCTATATGTAATTGCTACTCTGTATCTGTACTACACGTATGTATTTTACTTTTGCATATATAAGTTAGTGCCGGCTAATTTTAGTAACCGTCTCAAAAGTTTTATGCTGAGCGACAGACTGTTTTCTCGACCGTCTGCATTGCTTCTGTGCCGGCGACTTTTCCAGGCCGTCTCCGATGTGTAGGTCTTTAGAGACGGCTGTTAATATAAATCGCCGCAGCTTCTATCAGTGACAGATGCAAAATAACATCCGTCTGAGGTGTATGTTCCCAGACGGCGTATTTTATTTTTATTCCCACCGGCTCTAGGTGCCGTCTTGCTTAGTCAAGTTTGTACTAGTGAATCGGGGAAGGACTAGAAGAGAGTTTAAAGTTTTACAAGTAGCTAAGAAACATCCCCGATAAATGACACAAAAACATTAGTCTCCCAACATTAAATGACTCATTTTCTTAGCATCCGCCGTCACCCAAAGCCTAGCATCATTTTTTATGGCCATGAGGAGAACCGATGTAGGGGCGGACTTGTTTTGAAAGACCCTCGTGTTTCGCTCTTTCCATATGGTGCAACTAACAAGCGTAGTGAGGAGGCCATGGCTTACGGTTTGGCATGGTGAAACTCGACATGGCGGACCACCTATCTGGCTATCTGTAATAGTGAGGTCGCCTGGCCAACCTAGGGGGTCGAAGTGGGAGAGTCCGAGCGACATTTTAATCAACATCCACGCCCGTTTGGAGGAACTGCAATGGCAAAAGAGGTGAGTCGCCGTCTCCCTAATTTCCATGGACAGATGGGCTTGAGCGAAAACTCACCCGCAGTCGGCAAAAATGACATGCTAGAGTACAATGATGGGAATACAAATTCATCATTCAATTTTCTTTTGTGAATGAGTGATCCCAATTTTTTTAAATGTGTGATCAATTTTTTGTTAATGCATAATCCAAATTTTCATTGATGTATACATAATTCCATTTTTGTTAATACATAACCTTAGTTTGGGGTTTATTTTGCAAATTATTAGGGGTTCTAAAACAATGTACGTACAGAGTTGATGAGTTCGACTATAAAATTGTTGCACAAATCTTAAAAAGATAGGCACTCAGGATAAGTGTTATCGTTTTGCATTTTTACCAAAACACCTATCTCCTCTTGGAGGGAGTAGTTGTCATGCCATTTTTCCGACCTCTTTGTGTGAATACCAATTAGTAAAGAACTAGCACACTTGCCCGCTTATGGTCGCCTGCTGCCTACATGGAAAGTGTTTTTTAATAGAGAAAAAACCTTTGCCACATCTATTAATTAAGAAGAGAGTTTAAACTTTTATAAGTAGCCAAGAAATATACCCATAAATGACACAAAAGGATTACTCTTCCAACATTAAATGACTCAATAGCGAAACTCGACATGGCTGACCACCTATCTGCAGGGGCGGAACTGGGCCCCGGGCAGCCCGGGCTATAGCCCGGGTCTTGGCCCGCGTAGTACAGTTACAGCTCGTACTAATTTTGCTGAAATTTCCGGCAAAACCTATTCTACGCCCGTTGCAATGCTTATCAGGTTTTCGCCCACGCAATTTCGGACCTAATCGTTCCGGGAGTAGAGCCAACTCGGTCCGGCTCGGGCCGAGCCAGCAAAAAGCTCGGGCCGAAGTTGCCGAGCCCGAGCCGGCTCGAGATTGCCGGCGAGCCATGAAATGGAGCTCGGCCCGAGCTTTCCACTAGCTCGGTCCAGCTCGGTGCGGCTCGCGAGCTTCGCGTGGTGGGTCGCTGACGGGTGGGGCCGGAGGGAGGTGCTGTTGCGGCCGGAATCGCTCGCCTGAGTACGGCGGCGGAGCACGAATCCGACGATGCGCTCAACGACGGGGACGACGAGAGCGCGCGTGCGTGGGCCAGTGCGGGTACGTGCGTGTCGGCGGACGGAGTCGCGAGCGAGAGTGGAGGGTTGAGCGTGGCGGCGGTCATGCTCGGGCATGGCGGCGGCGGTGTTCTGGCTGCTGACTCGCTGAGCGATGCGATGCAGCGGCTGTGTCCTCGCTTGAGTCGTGACCTAATCGTTGTTGTATAGAACAGCTAAATGGGCCACGAAACTGAGCCCAGTACTCTCACCCTCGCTCTAAACTCTGTATGAAAAAAAAGAGCCAAACGGGCTGGACCAAGCCGAGCCTGGCTCGGCCCGAGCTTGTCGCGGTCCAGGAAATGAGGCTCGACTCGGTCAGAATAAAAAGCGGGCCGAGCCCAACTCGCACCGAGCCGTCAAAGCTCGGACCGAGCCCAAAAGATCGAGTTTCACGTCCAGCCAGACGCATCGCACTTGTTGGCCCGCCCATAAAGCTTTTTCAGACTGGTTTTCCAATCGTTTTTTCTATTTTTTATTTTTTCTTTTCCTGTTCAGTATTTTATTTCATTTTTTGGGTTTTTGTTTTTTTAATTTCCAGATTTTGAAAATGGTTCATGAAAATTGTTCAAATTTAGAAAAATGTTTAGATTTTGAAAATGGTTCATGGTTTTAAAAAAGTTTAAAATTTTGAAAATATTTAGATTTTGAAAATGGTTCATGAACATTTTTTAAAATTCGTGAACCATTATTCAAATTCATGAACTTTTTTGAAATTAAAGAAATTTTAAATTCACGAACCATTTTTAAATTCATGAACCGTTTTTGAAATCATGAACATTTTTTTCAAATTCGTGAACCGTTTTGGAAATTCATGAACTTTTAAAAGTTAGGAAATTTAAATTCATGAACCATTTTCGAAATCATGAACCATTTTTGAAATTCATGATTTAAAAAAAATTATAACCATTTTTCAAATCTGGGATTTTCTTTGATTTCACAAATTTTCTCATATTAAAAAAATAAATTAAAATCGAACCAAGCTAATGGGCCAGGCCCAGCAAGCCGTGTAGTGGGCAAAACTACGCTAACCAGTGCTAAGAGCACTGAATAGGGGCTCCCGAAATTTCCGAGTTCAAGCTATCCAGCCCGTGCCTTTGGGCCAGAATGACCAGGGCTACATTTCAAGCCCACCAAGCAGTGTCCACGAGCGCTCTCGCGGCCGTAAGCCCGTAACTAGCCAGCAGATTCGTGTGTTCTCCGGAAAAATCAAAGAAAACCATTCGTGTGTTCTGCTTAACTGAAGCTGTTCATGTTCCGATCGGCGCTCGACCAAATCGTGCCCAACGCCGCAACGCCTGCCAATTTGATGCGCCGCGGCCGACGGAGACACGCCGGTCTCGACCACGCCAACACGCCGCCACGGCGCCGTTAAAGATCTTGACCTTGCAGAACTTGAACCACGCCGAAGCGCTGCTGCCGGCCGTCGCGAATCACGCATGGCCAGACCGGCGCTCAGCGCTTGCCTCTGTTCGCCGCTCAATGCCTCCGATTGGCCCGCAACCAACCTCTTGCACGCTACATGCTCCATAGCCATAGGTAATTTATGTGTTTTTTTTAGATATTTAGGGCTCCTTTTTAGGGAGCCCCAGTTCCATTTTTATTACAACCTCCGATCCATATTAATAGCCTCAACTTTATCTAGATACGGAGGTATCTAGTTAAGTGTTTAGACTAGATGCATCCGTATCTAGACAATGTTGAGACCATTAATATGGATCGGAGGGAGTAAAATGAAACCAGAGTCATTACATACCGCAGCTAAAGTTTTTGCTTCTCACAAGCAGGCTAAAAGTACCACTCCACAAGGGGAGAGAAACTGAAAGTAAAAGACTACAGGTCCAGCTATTACAGCAGCGAACAGAGAGCTAAAAATTTAAAGCCACTACAAGGTAAGCTTTTTAGAGGCTTGTCTAAGAGGACTCCGGCCCCAGCAGGGTCTTGTGAAACTCGACAGCGTTGCGCAGCTTGATCTTCAAGTCCTGGGGCGGTATGATCTCCGAGGGCAGCAGAGGCTTTCCCCAAGAACTTGGCCAGGATGGAGTCAGCGGCTGCGGCGGTGCCCTGGCGTAGCTTGGCAGAGTCACAGGGGTGGGGGTCTTGTTCATGATGGGCGCTGAGAACAGAGATAGCTCTGAGATGCTTGGGATCACCCCCACGTAAGAGCAGGTGTTTCCTTCAGAATTCCCAGAACCATAGCCACGAAAGCGTCCATCCTTTCCAGCATCGGTTGCTTGAAGAGCAATCTCCACTTCTTGATGTTCCTGAGTATTAGCCACCAGACCTGTTTCATGCATATCCAAGTAGAGCCGTCAAAAATCAAGGCGTTTCTGCTTTTCCAAATCCCCCAAAGTACCGCAGCACAAACAGAATTCAGAATAGTATGCCTTTTATTTGCAACCCAAAACTTGGCTATTGACATGTAATCAGACCCGAGGCAGCTACCAAAGAACTCCGAAACTTTTTGCCAAATCATTTTCGAGACAATGCAATCAAAGAACAGATGATTGATAGTCTCCAGCTCATTGCAAAAAACACAATGCACAGGTTTCCTGATCGTAATTTATGTGTTTCCAGGACAGTTTGTTTCTAATATAAGTCATGGAACTGCTATAAACTTATTTAGGTTTAACTTAATGGGGATACACTTGAATATTTGATTACATAAAAATTTACTCTTTAGAAACAAAAATGTTGCTGATTATTTTCCTTGTCCTTGTAGGTTTTGGTTCTTATGCTACGATTGGTGTACTGACCAAATGATAAAATACGATCAGGGTAAATCTTCGTTATTTAGGTACCCAAAATTTATCCCGATTGTGCAATTATGCGACCATAAATTTTATTCAGTTTTTTCTTATTATCGTTTGGTTAAACATCGATCTTATGTTTCACGTCAGAACATCATCTATGGATTTGTAGTGTACGTCGATGATTTATTATGTTATTTGGCAGGGTGAAAAAGTAATATTTTTTCGTTATTTTTGTGCATTAAAAATTAGCCCCAGTCATAACTAAATCCTGGGTCCGCCACTGCCTATCTGTAATAGTGAGGTCAGCCGGCCAACCTAGGGGGTCGAAGTGGGGGAGTTCGAGCTACATTTTAACCAACATCCACACCCGCTTGGAGGAACGACAATGACAAAAGATGTGAGTCGCCGTCTCCATAGTTTCCATGGAAAGATGGCCTTGCGTGAAAACTCACCCGGGGTCGGCGAAAGCGACCGGCAAAAAGAGTAGAATGATGGGAACACGAATCATCCATCTGTGTAGTCTCACAACTAATCGAGTAGATTCGGTTTAACTAATCGAGTACAATCGAGTAGTATATTATCGGTTGTTGCTGAAGCAGGCGGCCGCTGCCGTCCGGACGACGGTGACCCGGCACTACATAGCTGCACCTGCAAAGCGTGAGAGACGCAGCCTTCTGGCTGATTGTAATTTTCGAAAGGGGAGCAAAAGCTTTGCCCCTATCGATTTATTAAGATAGGAAGTGTTTTACAACCCGGACCGAGAGAAACAAAGAAGTCTCACTCGGTCCTCACCCAAACAAACAAGCATACAACACGGATTACTCTCCCGGTACAATTTCTCCCAACCTCTTTGCACCCGCAATCACCCAAAGGCGAGCGTCGGCTTTGATCTTGTCAAAAACCACCATTGAAGGTGCAGCTTGTAATCGGTTTTCAGTTGATCAATAAAGCTCCCCATGTTAAGCTGCAAAAAAAAAAAAAAAAAAAAAAAGACGCAACGACAACGAGCGGCTGATTGGTCTCGTAGAGGTCGATGGAATGTTGGGCTGCTTGAGACAGCAGAAATCTGGAAGTCCGGTAGCACGGTTGATAGGCTTCCTGGGATACTCTGATATGGGCTGATCCCACACTATCATCAAATTTCAAACCCCTTGTCTAAAAAATTTAATCAAAATTCAACACCAAGACTCCAAAATAATAACAAATACATAAAATATAAAAACATATTTCATGATAGGATGGAATGATATTGATTTGGTATTAGGAATGTTGGTATTGGTTTCCGATAAACATGGTCATTTTTTAAAAAAAAGTTTGACTTAAAAACGAATCTACTATCCGGAGTAAAAGCATCTCGGCCGAGGGGGTGAATATTATGTGCCTGGCCATGGTGGTACAGTAAAGTATGTTCTATGGAGCGGTGAAGCCTGTTCTATGAAGTGCCATTATTACAACTCTGCGATCTGACAATCATATTGTGTTGACTAAGCTTAATTCTCTATCGATTTGTGCCAGGCCACGACCATCGGCAAAAGTCAATGCCAAACGTTGGCCAAAGTAGGTGTCTACTTATTTATACCTGTATTTTCTTATTGACAATTCCATGTTGCCATCTCAAGAGTGACATCAAGAAAAGGATTCAAAATACTAGCGGTAGATGAAGATGGTTCACCAACTACTGAAACAAAGACCGTCGTATACTAAGACTAAGAGGGTGCTCGATCACCTATAACAGTGTGCACTTAATATTGTGCCTCTAGTATATTTATCAACATAACCATGCCTTCAAATATATACGTCGTTTACATTCAGACAGTTAAATCACATTCCCTTTATTTTTTTGCAGTCTTTTCACTTTGCATCGAAGGAACTAGGTATCTTATACTTCTCATCCACATACGACTCCAAGTGAAATAGAATCTGTAGTATGACTTCATCTACTTGATTTAATCAGTTTATATTGTCCATTCTCATGTATATTGCACCATTTGTTACGTACCCCATGGACTATACCTCACCTTTTGGGCCTACTAAACATACATATTAGTATATAATTTATTTCTCTATCCTATATACTGTTTTCTTCATATGCTTCAAGACAGACAAAAGAGAAAACCCCTGCTCGCGCGAGCAGCCGGAGGCCCCCAAACCCTAGGAAAAAAACCCTCTCACGACGGCTCTCCCTGGCCGATGCCGGCGCTGGCGGTGGCGACTGCGATCGGCCAACAAAGGAGGCGGATGAGGCAGTCGTGTCTCGTTGAGTTCCCTTCGCGTGGAGGTGAGGCGAAAAGCGGGCGGCACCAGTGGTGGTGGTTCCGTTGAAGCGCGCAACTAGGCAGAGCAGAGGAGGAGACGGCGGTGCTCCGGGCAAGCAGAACGGGAACGGCGGCTCTGAGGTGGTGGTTGCGCTTGGAGCTACCGGCAAGGCAGGTGCGGCGGCAGCGGCTCGGGCCCGATCTGGGCCCAATCCGGGCCCGATCTGGGCAGAGCTGGCTGCCAAGGCGCGCCTTTGTATGGTTGTCTGGTCTCGGTCCGGAGATGTTGGCGCGGCGCGGTGCTGTTGTGGTCCGTTGGTCTGCGTGGAGGACTCCGGGTGTGGCAAGTAGGGTGGTGCGGTTTGGGTTTGACCGCCTCGACGTGGAAGGGGCTGGGACCTTGACCCTTCGAGCCCTATTGCCGCCGTACCAGGTCGGTTGTCACGGTTAGCCATAGGGGCTCTGGGTGGTTGATTTGGTGGTCGGGTCCTTCCTCCTCGTCTCGTTCTATTCAGCGGTGCGCGGAGCTGGGATGCTGGGGCGGCGGCCCTGGAAGGTGGGAGTCCATTGGTTGGCGGGCGTGCAAGGGACACAAGGGATGACTGGTGACCTTGGCCACGTTGGTGGCACGGTGGCTGGCGAGCGACTTGCTGTGAAAGTGGCTCGGGTGTCGCTTGTCGACCTTCAGCGCCCTGTGTAGAAGGCAGTGATGGTTTGCCGGGGGGGGGGGGGGGGGGGGGCACTTGCCCGGGGTCTTCTTGGGATGCGGCGGCGAGGTTCTCACATGTCGTTCCCATCTTGGAGGCGTTGCAGCGGCCTTCTACCATACGGGTGAAAATCCAAGATCTCGGATCTGGCGGTGGCGGCGCACTGGCGTCGTGTGCTTCTTGAAGACGCCGCCTTGGAGTCCACGACGGGTTGCTCTCCGGAGGTGGTGTGGCAACGGTTTTCTTCGTCGAGCTCCCTCTGGCCATGCTTGTATCTTGTCCTGAACTTCGGTGTTTCCTTCTTGGGGCCTTGCTGTTGAGCATGTCTACATTTCTGTGGATAGTGGCGGTGCGGCCTTTGTTGGTGTAGCTGGTCTCGGTGGTGTGCAACGTGTGTTGACGAGCTCGTGCTCTCAGTGAGCTCAGGTCCGACACCTCTGCCCGTCCTGCTTGTGCTCCCACTCGTCGGTGTTGCTCCTCTTTGGTCTTCACCTGTAATCTCCTCAGTAGCTCTGTGTGTGTGTGTGTGCGCGTGCGTGCGTGCGTGCGTGCGTGCGTGCGTGCGTGTGTGTGCGTGCGTGCGTGTGTGCGTGTGTGCGTGTGTGTGTGTGCCTGTGTGTGTGTGCGTGTGTGTGTGTGCGTGTGTGCGTGTGTGTGTGCGTGTGTGTGTGCGTGTGTGTGCGTGTGTGCGTGTGTGTGTGTGTGTGTGTGTGTGCGTGGGCGTGCGTGCGTGTGTGTGTGCGTGTGCGTGTGCGTGGGCGTGCGTGCGTGCGTGCGTGTGTGTGTGTGTGTGTGTGCGTGCGTGTGTGTGCGTGTGTGTGTGTGTGTGCAGTTCTTCGAAGTAAGCCGGGACCAGCACCATGTATTGTTTCGCCGCTCGTTGCTTTATTAATTTAAAGTTGGGTCCCTCGGCCTGTCACCTAAAAAATATAATGTTTTCTTCTTTTGAGAAAAGGGTTTGCAGCCCTGCTTCATATGGAAAGCACCAACCAGGGTATATTGGTGGCATGCACTATTTTAATCTTCGTGGTCATTGTTTTTGTCTTTGTTGAATTCTGTAAAATAGTGACTATTCTACACACTTATCAGCCTATGGTTAGCTTCGTCTGTGAATGACCAGAGACATTTTACTTCTTTGTTGCGTTTATCATCCCTTTATTAGTATGAAAATCATTTATTCTTTAGTTTTGAATTGTTTAACCGCTGATCAACAGGGATATCAATTTTGGATTTTCTGACAGTTGATCCGCAATGATATAAATGCCTTGCGAATATCCATTAGTTATTTGATTTTGAGCCACGCGGCCACAAAAGAGTGAACTATATGACGAACACAAAATTTCCAAATAATCGACTTTGCCAAGATGTTCACGCACCGGGGTGGTGCCATCCTCCCTTTCTAGTAGGAGGTATGAGATCAGGTTTTTTTGAACGGTTTGTCCGAATTACGAAACATTTTTCTGTTGCGTCCCCCCATTGATGTCTTCAAAATTTGCTCCCATGTAGGTTTTGATGAAACAATTGATGTCAAGTGTACTTCCCAAACTAGTGTACTTGTAGTTCACAAACTAGTGTATGTCTACATACCAAACTAGTGTTCAGTGTCACACCCAAATTCTATGTGTACTTCCTGAACTATTGTACATGTACTTGCCAAACTGTGTTTCGAATACTTATGTCAGTGCAGTGACAACGCCTCACACCAGTTTTTTTTCCTCAGCTAATTTGTTGATATCGGGAAGGATATTCGTGTACTGTAGGGGTGGACCTAGGCCCACGGAAGGAATGATTTCAGCCTTGGGCTTGTGACTACAGCCCCAACTAGTTCTTAGGTAGCAATTGTATATATTTATCCTAAAAAAAAGATAAAAGTCCATCAAGTACTTTTAATGACTACGCTTGACCATCAATTTGACCAACGAATTATGAATTATATGTCATCAAAGTCATACCTTTAAATTCATCTTCGAATAGAGTTTTAATCATATAATTATTATAACTAGTGAAACACATATTATTGATCAAATTAGTTCAAACACAAAAATGAAGGTGCCACATGCATGGAGACAGAAGGAGTAACATGTTATCTAGCCCTGGCTTCACCCAATTCTAGGTCTTCCGCACATGGGATAATCTCTTTTGCTTGAGCTAGGTCAGTAAGAATGTTTGCATGATTGGGCTATTCTGAAATTTCTCATAAAGTTATTTGGTTTGGCTTGTTCCGTCCTAACTTTATGAGATGGCATAGTAAGATGCCATGCTAGGCTACGGAATTGTGGTTAGTACTTGTGAAATTGTGATTGGTATTCCTTGATTGTAAGACGCCTGTGCTAGGCTACGGAAAAAAAAATGTTCTGGCGGTAGAGGAGATGCTAACTTGCTGTTACACTCGAAGGTTTGCATAATCCTACTTGTCATGCTGACACAAGAAAGGTTTGATGAGCAAACAATCACCAACTAGAATATTTATAAGAGTACGGGAGATAAATTATTTGGCTTGTTTGATTTTTCTTTGTTTACTTGACGTGTCCTAGTTGGTTAGCTGATTTCTTAAACTGATGAGTAGCATCAAGGTACATTGATATGGTTTGATGGATTTAATTTTTGCATATCCCAGTCAACAATAGACACATAAACAGCTAAAGGATTTGGTTGTTGATTAAATGACCCGTGCTAGAGTGAACGATAATAAGAAGGTACAATTGTTTTTAATCATTATTGTTAAGATTAAAGCTGAGTTAGTTTTGATGATGTTGGGGGTATTTGTACGTGAGTTGTGAAAGTATGAGATTTTTATACGGGTGCTTATATATTTGTACGTGAGTTGTGAAAGTCTGAGATTTATATATGTGTCCTTATATTAGAGCCATCTTGATTATTTATATTTACTAAAGCTTCGTGAATGACAGTACTCCCTCCATCCCGGTGTATAAGTCTTGCGCGTATCCCTAGGTTGTGAATTTGACCAATATAATATATATTTTGTTAGGAAAAAATTATACTATTAGAAAATATAACATCTGAATTTTTTAATGATATGTTTTTCATAATTTATTTCTGATATTATCTTGGTCAACTTTATGACCTAGGGATATGCGTAAAACTTGTAAACTGAGACGGAGGGAGTACGTGGTGATCTATAATCTATTGGCAAGAACTTATTACAATAAGATGTCACTCCTGCATTGTGCATGGACTGCAGGGTACGATCGGTTGACACTAGTATGAAAGTGGCATTGGTGTGTTTCTCTCTGCATTAATGAGGTGAATTATAACGAGAATGACCAAACGTAGCATGTGCAAGCAAACAATACTGTACAGGTTGAAACTCTCTCTACGCCAGTCAGGATGCAAAGCAGTGATCGCAAACTGTTTCTGCACAACAATCAAATTGAATTGCTACAGTATGTATAGGCATCTTTCTTTTGTCTGAAAGTCGCTTGCCAATGGAACAATTGATATGGTACAAGCATGCATGATCCTTTCTCCAAGAATCGCTCAATGCTGCGAGCAAGCTATATATATATATATGTACATGGATCACTTGTCGTCGACTTTGGCCGCCGGCCTCTTCTTCCCGAGCTTGTACCAGACCATCCTCATGATCCTCACGAACCAGTAGGCGCTCACCAGTTGCAAACCCGCCGCCATCGCCTAGCGAATCGAGAGAGAAAAGAGGAATCAATCTCTAAGCATTTATGCATGTAGCTAGGAAATAAGGGTGGAAATAGTAGCAGAGGTAGTTGAGATTTGGGTGCGAGATCGACAGGGAGCGGAAGGTTTGTTAATTTGGTGCATGGCTACAATATACTACTCCTACTAGAATACCTTGATGAGGATCGGATAATCTGCCGTCAAGGTGACATAGACGAGGTAGGGTCCACCAACCATCCGCCCCACCGAGAAGGTCGCCGCAAACAGAATCTACATAGCCACGGCCGGAGAGAGGTGAGAAACACGTACAGATAGTCAGTAATTCACAGGGTAAAAGAGAGGGGAAGAAGAGCGAGAGATGTACATCGACGAGGAGGTTGAGGTCGGTGTCCTTGATGCCGATCTCCTTGAGCATCTCCCTGAGGTGCAGCAGCGGGCTGGAGATCTCGGTGATGAACATGCAGGCCATCATCTCCGTCCCGCACCTCTGGTAGGCGAGGCCGGCGCACATGCCGACGATGCTGATGAGGTGGTGCACCGTGTTGTCGAGCTGCACGTCGCCGTTGAGGTGGCAGCACGCCGCGTCGTAGATCATGTACGACAGCGTCACCGCCAGCGACTTCATCTGTGGAGACATGAGCCACGTGTAGGACAGTTAGCTCCAGACGTCGTCTCCGATCCTGTGCATGCACGCGGGCGCGTGTATGGCGGATCACGGCGAGAAGTGGCAAGGCATGCGTACCTGGCGCGGCGAGGAGGGGGCGTTGAGCGGGCAGACGGGGCAGGCCCAGTCCGCCACGGAGAGGCAGGCCATGCCGACGGCGGCGACGGCGTGCATGGTGGACACGGCGCGGTTGCAGAACTCGTACGACCGCTTCGGCATCAGCGCCCGAAAAAGCACGAACGCCGTCGACCAGAACGCCAGCCCGGTCACCACATAGCTCACCACGAAGTCCTCCATCCGCCCGGGCGCCGGTGCGGCGGCGCGGGGACCTCTGACTGAATTATGAGTTTGCCGACGACGAACAATCTAGTCTAGTCTAGGCGGAAACAAAGACGATCGATGTGGGGTATGCGGAAGAGGAAACAACAATGATCTCGAGGTAATCGTCGACGCGAGTATATAGGGGCAGAGAGAGCCGAGGTCACGGAGGCAGCGTGAGTGACAGGTGCGGAGTCGGAGTAGAATACTGTTGTGGTGCTTTTGTTTTAGAGTAGTTTACAGAGGTTTCAATGGGGGTGGTTGGGGACGGATACGGGTCCAACTCCGGTCCGTTGGGGAAATTATTCCGATGCGCAATCAAAGCCGCGCCTGTTTAATTCGTTCCTGACTTAAATTGATTAGTGGCACGGGCGCGGCGGATTCCCCTCGTGCATGCTTTCTTCTTGTTGTGTTGGGACTGTCTATTTATCAGTCGACTGATTTTGATTTCGGGCACAGTCTCATTTTTAAGCCAACCATTGGTTGACATGTGTAAACCGTGGCCCATTACGCGGCAACGCAAAGAAGACTAGTATCGGTCGGTTCCTTAGCCGGTCGTTTCACATCCAACGCACACGAATCCATATAGCGTGACCATGTCGCTTTCGTGCTACAGTACCTGCATGCGGTCTTGCTGGGTCATGAATGCAGTCGCTTTCTTGCTACAGTGTCGTGGTCATGAGTGTGGAGTACGTTTTAAATATTTTAAATATTGCGTCACAAAATTTACTGTAACAAAAATCGTCCCAGCATTTTTCAAAAGGTGTCGAGCTCATAATTTCTTGCAACAGTCTTCCAAAAATGTAATTTTGTTGCAACAATTTTGTCGTGACAAAAATGCTGCCAGAACGTTGTCTCAACAAATAAAATTTTAAAACTAAATTCAAGTCAGAAAATGCCAAAAAAAACTTGTATTGCAACAAATCTTTCACCCCGCGTACAAAAACTTGTATTGAAATAAATATGACAGAAGAAAGACTAAGAAAGGAGAAAAATGGACAGAAGAATGTGACAAATGAAAAAAAATGACGGAAGAAAGACTAAGAAAGGAGAAATGACTGAAGAAAGGCTAAGAAAGGAGAAAAATGGACTGAAGAATGAGACAAATGAAACAAATATGACAGAAAAAAGAATGGATTGAAGAATGAGACAAATGAAACAAAAATGAATGAAGAAAGATTGAAAAAAGAGAAACGACTGAAGAAAGACTAAGAAAGGAGAAAAATGGACTGAAGAATGAGACAAATGAAACAAATATGACTGAAGAAAGACTAAGAAATGAGAAAAATGGACAATGAGACAGAAGAAACAAAAACGACTGAGAAAGTAAAAAAAAGGAGAAATGACTGAAGAAAGACTAAGAAAAGAGAAAAGACTGAAGAAAGATTAAGAAAAGAGGAAAATGGACTGAAAAATGTGACGAATGAAACAAATATGACTGGAAAAGACTAAAAAATGAGAAAAATAGACTGAAGAATGAGACAAAGGAAACAAAAAATGACTGAAAAAAGACTAAGAAAGGAAAAAGACTAAAGAAAGATTAAGAAAGGAGGAAAATGGACTGAAAAATTAGACGAATGAAACAAATATGACTGGAAAAGACTAAAAAATGAGAAAAATAGACTGAAGAATGAGACAAATGAAACAAAAAATGACTGAAGAAAGCGAAGAAAGGAGAAATGACTGAAAAAAAGACTAAGAAAGGAGAAAACGGATTGGAGAATGAGACAAATGAAACAAAAATGACTAAAAAAAGACTAAGAAAAGAAAAAAATGTACTGAAGCACAAAACACATAATCTAACCTCCTTTTGCAAACTGACCCTACTTTTTGGGTAATATGTTGCACCTAGCCCAAAAAACATGATTTAGCCCCTTAAACGTGTATCTGACATGTAGGCCCATATTTGTTTATCTTATACCCCAATTATATGACATATTTTTAAATGGGCATCAATAGAAAATATAAACATTATGCGCATTCAAATTATTTGAACATCAACATAATATCATGTACTCCCTTTGTCCCAAAATAACTGTGTTAGATTTGCCAAAAAATGGATGCACCCAGACATGAAACAAGTATAGATACATCCATTTTTGACAAATCTAAGACACTTATTTTTGGATGGAGAGAGTATATCATAAATTATTTTAAATGGGCATCAGTGTAATCCGTAACCTCTACCATCCACAACACAAATTTTGATTGGCATGGGAAAAGAAGACAAATCCAATCAAACAATGTGTTCGTACCTAATAGATCCAAGCTGGGCTGGGTGCGTTCGTAGCATCGCTGATGCTTTTCCAGCTACACCTGGTGTGGGACAGCGATAGACAGAGGGGAGGAGACGGGTACAAAAACCAGCCAGCCCGCCCCGTTTCCAGACCCAATAAGAAAAGACCCAATAAGAAAATACCACCCGTGAACAAAACACACACACGGGCAGACAGAGGGGAGGAGACAGCACGAATCTTGAAAGAGATAGACAGACAGAAATTCGACTGATCGCGAAATCAAAAACAGTCAGCTGAGATACAGCAAAATCCTTATTTTTTCATTTTCGATCCCAATCAGTTTCGACGTGTATCCTGTCGTGGACGCATACACAATTTGTAGCCGTACCCAGTCCGAACTAAATTAGAAACCAGTGTCAAGTCTATGTCCCGAACGACTAAAACCTAATTAACTAATTCTCAGTCAATTTCACAAATTTGATTGTACAAATCTAAGTAAGTATTCACAGTGTTATAAAAATGTGTTCATCTAATCTAAAAAATGTAATATTATCTCACAATCAAATGTGAATAGGGCGCAAGTCTCACAATCAAATCATGGTTCTTGATGTCGAGTAGGATTTAACTAACTCCCAATCGAATAAGAAGCTAGCAAATCTGATTGAAATTTAGGCCAAAGAAATAAATAATTTATTAATTAATCACCCTAGTAGTACAAACCTTTGTCAAAATATTACATCATGTAAGAAACCAAAATATGGAAATTGTTACATGACATTTGTCAACTTTACAGTTGGTGAGTGCTGGAAATGACTTATAGGGCTTTTTGATGGAAAACAACAGCGTTGCTTAGATTACTTAAGGGTGTCGGGACAAAATGCAGGTAAGAGTGTAGTGCGAACCGTGGGGTATGTGGGTGGTGGGGGTGGGGGGATATAAGACAACCAACATACATAAATCATACGAATGACGTTCTTTTGAGGAAAATGTGAAGACATTATCTGATGAACGAGTTGGAGGAGATATGGAAGAGTGTGGAATGAGACTTTGGTTCGTTGTCATTTATTTGATTTTTGATGTGTATGTGATACTAACAATGTAGGGGTTCCTCTCATATGTGTTAGTAGTCACCTCACTAACATGTGACATGATGCCTTTGACATGCCCCTTTGAAAGGAAACAAAAGGAAGCCATTCAACCGAAGGAAACTTTGGATGTGTGAGGGTGCATTTGTTTGTATTGCATGGTGTGATGTCGGTGCCCACGGCCCACCGAGCTTGATCATTTCAATGAAAACCATTCGAACAAATTAAGAACAAGGTGGTGGGATGACATGTCTACGGTTTGAGGTTATAATAAGTAAAAAAAGATTCTCAAACATTTAATATGTTTGGGCTAAGGCCTTGCATATGGATTTGTGCTGTAAACAAGTGTGAACGGTTGATCGATCTCATCTTCATTCAATGAATGAGATCACTTTTCTAGATGGGGAAGAAGCAAACCCTAGCCTTTGCACTCAGTGGTTGTGTTGAGGTAGTGTAGAACATTGTGCCATTGAGTGTGTGCGCGTTTGTGCGTGTGTGGGCGCGCATATGTGTTTGTGCATGTCATACAGAGAGGAGGAGGAAAATTGGTGATTAGATGCCCACACTTATTTGGATTGGCTGCAAACTTGGTAAATTTATTCTTTACTTTTAGCACTTCGATTTTATTAGATTGTTTGAGTGTCAGGAATGTAAAGCATCAGTTTTGGGTGAAGTTTGGCCAGTTCGGGTTACTACTATTTTAGCATAAAGCAGTTTCGATATGTGAGCAATTTGGGTAGGAAAGCAATATTTGATTGAGCCGAAATGTGATTATTTCATTGATAACTTGTGTTTCTGCTTGCCTACCCAATCGTGCAGTTCGTATTAGTGGTTTGTGAACGTCGACCTGATTAATATAAAGGGCACATAAACAATGATGTCATTACTTTGATGATTACTTGCCTCTTGTGATTGTTATTTTTGTTAACAGTTGACAACATGCTAGAGTGTGTTGTTAATCTTTAGTAAGACTTGCGCAGACCAATGAGTTCACAATCGGTAATTTTATGAATGATCTTGGGAAGGTTTTTCATGTTACCAATTGCATAATTTATGCATGTAATTGTGTTATTTCTTCTACAATTTATTGGTTGAAGTTATCCTTAGGTTGGAGGGGTTTATGGGTGCATCATGTTTCCGCTGTTCCTAACATAATCACTCTCAAGTTAGAAACTCTCGTGTGTTAGTTACAAAATTTCAAGAAAACAATATCTCACCTACTTAATTAAACATATAAGTTATTATGTTTTGCTAAAAAGTATAATAAGTGGTTATTCTTTTGCTTAGTATGATTAATGTAGAGCATTTCCGACGTGTAACTCCTTTCCTAGTGTATGTTACTCGCTGAAATGATTTTGCTAGAGGCTCAATTTGATGTCTTAATAACTTATGTGACGGGTTACTGTAGCCCTATGCTGGAGTACAGTATACCTCACAGGATCACATCAACGGCAGGACACACAGTATCTTTGCCAACCGCAACATATAGCCGTGTAGAGTTGTCAATTTGCATGATTGGCAGAAGAACGAGCTCAAGTGCTATAGTATCTAATTCAAGGACTAAACTGCTGCGAATGACCAACATCTTTCTTTACACTCCTGATATTCATTTACTAGTAAGGATACTGTCAATTATTTAACCCACCACTGCTAACTAGCTTCGCGGAGTTTAGAAATTGGATTGATAAGCTAGGTGTTATATTTGTACACCTTTTTAAGAAGCAAAACCTCGACCAGTGCAGCATTTGATGCATTAATTCATGTTACACGTGTACATGCACAAAAGTCAGGTATGTAGTTTGTTAGTTGGTTAGGCACATGTTTTTTCTCAAACAATCATTTGAAAAGACTCTCCAACTAAATATATATATTGTTTAATTCAAAAAGCACAAGAATTACAGAGCTCACGCAAAGCGGTAATCACGCCAAAAGTCAGGTATGTAGTTTGTTAGTTGGTTAGGCACCGTGTGATCAGGATAATTCAGCAATTCAACGAATGTACTCACCTGTCGATTTGTCACGCAACATTAATAGTCTAATAAAGATCGGTTGCGTTATGCATAGTTGTCATTTCTTTGTTCTAGACCCGCCTGCGGCTCCATCTAGTTGTACTCCTTCTGTCCATAAATGCACATATGACATATGAAGTTAGTAGAAAGTCAAAACTCCCTAAGTTTGATCAAGTTGTGGGTCTCTCTACGGCTCAGCTGACTGAGACGTAAGTTATGTCTCAGTCAGGTGATGTCACCGTACGGGCCAACCCACCAAAACACGGATCGCAAAGTAAAAGGACGATCGGACGGTCACGGATGTGACTGAGACATAAGCTATGTCTCAGCTAGCCGAGACTTAGCAAAACCGTACAAAAAAATACGAATTTCTACAATGCTAAATCAATATCAATAGATCCACAATAGGATAAATCAGTATATTAATTTGGTATTGTAATTGTCGATATTTCCTTTTATATGCTTAGTCAGATATATATTTTAAAGAGCTATTTTAAACTAAATTCATACGCCATGTAATTGTGGATGGAGGGAGTAACATTTAACAGGAGACAGCTCTTTGATGACTGTGACACTATTGAATCTGGCTAGCTCTTTGATTGCCAAGATGAATGAAGCTACTCTCGTACGAACTGCATCAGCACCGCGCAAAGTTTAATCGCTGCTAAATGGAGCCCAACAATGGCTTTTGCACGACAGCACGAGTCTTGGATAGACCTAGCTACTAGCTAAGGTAAGATATCTGAGTGATTAAGGTTCAAAATAACTTTGGTTACTAAATTCGTGCATGTACGTATTAGCCACCCCTAGTTGTTGGTCTAAGCTCCCTCAAACCACCACTGAATCCACCTGTCCATTTCACGCTAGATGATTTACTTTGCTCTGGCATATAGGGTGTGTTTGTGAGCAAAGTATTTTTAATGTATTACAAGACAACCCTGGTTTCTGAAAATATTATGGTTTTAAATACTTTGAGGTGTTTGGCTTTAGCAAAAAATGTAGTTTTACATACTTCAATATTTAAGAAAACAACACTAATTTTGAAGTATATACAAAATAGGTCCGGACCACTTTTCCGAAATTGAAGTATTGCTTCGCTAGACATGCAAATACTGCAGTTTTTGAATACGGTGTTTCTGGAAAAAAAAACTTTGCAACAAAACTAGGCCATAATGTGTTAAGTGCGAGACACTGACGATGATTTCGTTCAGAACACTATTGTACAGTATTCTTCACTCTTGGTATGGGATAAGAGAACGTGTGTGGGTTCATACTTCTTACCATACAAACATATTACCCCGTGCATCTCCGTAGGGTTCATGCTGAGGTTGTGAGGTGTGTATGTTCGCACTAAGAAACTGCTATGATTTAAACCAAAACGTGATAGTTTGTTGTTTGAGTTGGCCAAAGGTAAACTGGAGATTTTTTTTTAGACGAAAAGGCAGTCTAGCCTGCTTTTCTATTGCTTTAGAAGAAGAGTACAAGATGTACAGAACCAAGATAAAAAAAGAAAGAAAAGAACCAAAAAAAGGGCTTGGAGCTTTTTCTCCAAGACCACTCATCAGCCAGCAAAAAGGCACTAGTCTTCGGTCGTCCCATGATAATTGTGCGCTGAATGCTCATCATTTAGGGTCCCTATTTGGATCTACCAACCTATTTATGAATTATGATGTCAATGTTCCTTTTCTTTGTCTTCTTTCGCCTTTCACGGCAGCAGTACTACCTTCGAACTTGTAGGCCCTATATATATGCATCCTATGCAATATACTCATAACTTTTCCATTGATTTCAATGTGTACATGATGTAGATCAGCGAGGTGTTGGGACAAAGTACCAGTTATTTAGCTCAGCGAGTAGTCTGCCCTTCTATCATCATTTTCTACGTTTGGGGGTCTATATCTCAAAAAAAAAAAATTGATTCACCTATGTTGTTATAATCGGTAGCAAAGAAACGATGAAGAAAGCAGAAGATCAAACCAAACGGGGAGACGAGATTTAACGTGTAAAACCCTCCCAACAATGAGAGAGAAAAAACCACGGGCGCCAGCCAGCAAAACTTCACTATATCGGGTGAGGTTACAAACGCCGGGATTTACAATGTGCGACATATCCCAAACGGTGGCTTACAAGATGTATATATGGTGATAAAACCCTAAGTCGGCTGCAGTCCAACTCGGAAACGATCCGTACCGTACCAAGCCTCACGGCGACGGGCCTCCGCTTTGCTCCGAAGTTAGTCTCTATCTTTATATGAATTTGGATCATAACAAAACAAAATAACATATGTCACAAGGGCAGGCCTATTGGGTGGATTTTTATGGTCAACACAGATCGTAAACGTGAGCCGAGTTAATACACACTCTCCTTACTCGTCCTGTGCGCCCCAGTTCAAACACAATGACAGGGTGCAGTGACCTGGCTTTTCTTTTTCAATCGGAGCTTCCTTGTTGCTATTCTTTCACTGTGTCAATTTGATTTTGCCAATATAAAAAAAACTCGATTTTGCAACACCTCGGTCATGTAGACAGGTGTTTTACGTGCAGGTTTAACTACTACAAAAGAGAGAATTAATGTGAAGTTTTCAAAATCTGAATCTGACAAAAGGGCAGTAAAATCTCGGCAATCAACAGAGTTAGTGCCTGATACGGACAATGGTGCTTACACAAAATAATTCGCGAAGGAAGTTGGACTGAAGTCAGAACAAATTAGCACAAACACAGTCACCTTAATTAGCACGGTTAATTTAAACACGATAAAACTACTCGTAAATGGGCCGTTTTGTTTTTCTTGACATGTACATGGGCCGTTGTTACCGACGTTGCGAGTGAACAGCAGCACACGCACGTATTTCTTCCGGAATCGGAGATCACCGACCGACTCCGAGAAGGAGACCAAACCGACTAGGTTTTACACACGCATCACGTCTCTCTCGATAGTCTACATATACTACCGCCACCGCCGAAGCAATCGATCCCATCGTCGCAAGCAGCAAACAATACACAGGCCCGTGCTGTAGTGCTATCGAAGAGTGGATTGGAGGCCGCCGGTGATTTGGTTTGGGGAAGGAGAGAAGGGATATGGCGTCGTCTCCGCTCGAGTTTGAGGATCTGTCGCAGACATGCCGGAGGGACCGCTACTGCCAGCTCTGCTTTCGCGCCTTCTGCTCCCACTGCTGCCGCTCTCATCACAGGCATGGGCTCGCCGGAATCGTCATCCCCGTCGACATAGACGCCGCTGGTCGGCCCGTCTTCTCCACCACGTGGGAGTTCGGGGACTCGCTGGAATCGGCACGCCTGCGCCATGGTGTCATCAGCCACATAGCCGGAGAGGACTATGGCACACGGTTACCCAGGGACTCATACTGCATGATGTGCAAGAAGATCTTCTGCGCTGGCGCCTGCCCGCACCACGGGCACGACATGTGCGGCCCTGGCGCCGTTCTCCGCATCGAGGAGCGTGATGGCAGGTACTGTGTCCGCTGCACGGGTTCCGAGCCATGGTTCCCCTACATAGAGAGCATCCTCGGAGACCCGGTTGGCGAGGATGTGGACCGACATGGGAGGTACCAGCTGCTTCTGCCGGTGATGAGGAGGGCGCCGGGCAGGTGCGTGCACTGCGGTGGCCAGGTACAGTGGGATTTCAAGCAGCACTGCTCGGAGACCTGTGCCACCGCCCACCGCCGAGAGGTCGCTCTGCGGAGGGAGCGTCGGGAGGCCTGGATTGCAGCAAGGGAACTCGCCGAGCTACAAATCCATTAAGAAATGGTAATTGCCACAAAGCGCAGCTGCGCTATATATTCTGTTGTCTCGAGCGCTCACTAGCGAGCTACCTGTAGCCCGAAACTGGTATGATCCCCGTCTGCATCTCTGTAGGGTTCATGCTGCGGTGTGTATATATGTTCGCACTGAGAAACTGGTATGATTTAAACAATATGTGATAGTTTGTTGTTTAAGTTTGGCCAAGGATATATTGGAGATGTGGGTTTTAATCAGTACTACCATATCATTTCGCTGTTTTCATTTTAACATGGCTATATGGCCGGCGGCTAGCAAAGAATATACTTCGGTCCCATGATAATTGCGCGCTGAATGCTCACCATTACGGTCCCCATTTGGATCTACCTACCTATTTATGAATTATGATGCCAATGTTCCTTTTCTTTGTCTTCTTTCGCATTTCATGACAGCAGTACAATGCCTTCGAGAAGTTGTAGGCGCTATATGTGCGTGCTATGCAATATGGGTCATTTTACAGTACATCAAAGCATTTTGGACCGCTTATCCTAGGTGATCCGACGCTCCACATCCAATGTACTACACCGTTGGTTTCGGTAGTATATTTAGGCGTGAGTGGCATTTTGGGCATTACACTTCCCGCATCCTGTTTTTGTCTAATAAAAATAAGTAGAAGGACATAGTTGAAATTTCCCATGGTCATCTCCTTCCCGAGTCCGATGGAACTCGGTCACCATTCGTCTCCCTCCGCCTGGAACGTGGATTTTGCTCATGCGGTAGGGCGCCCATGCACAATCTGGGCCGTCGGATTCAGCTGTCCGAACGCTGGCCGTCGGACAGCTGAATCCGAGCGTTCGGACAGCTGAATCCGACGGCCCAGATTGCGCATGGGCGCCCTACCGCATGAGCCAAAGATTATTCCCTCCGCCTGCCCCCGTCCAGCACGGTGTCACCCGTCAATGGCAGCGGGCGCTAGGATTCGGTGGCCGCCGGCCTCCTCCCTGCCCTACCCGAGGCTGCCTCACCAGCGAGGACACCCCCAAGCCCAAAATATCTAGTGTGGGATGTGTGCTGCCTCACCGGCCTGTATGTTGTCATCGCGTCGAGCCTAGGTGTTTGCGGCAGCGCGGGGAGGACTCATGTGGTGGTAGATTACTCAGAAGTGGTAAAGCACGGCAACGAAAACCAGATTCTCAGCAATGACCGAGGAGCTGGACTGCAAAACCAGATGACTGTGTGCGAGAGGAGATTTGGTGCCGCGTGAAACCGTGCGACCTTTCTGCTTCTGTTATTCAGCTTATAAAGGGAACTACAAAGTTACTACCTGAGCCACGATGCGCACATGCCGTGCCATCTCACAGCCACTTCGTGCAGCTCACCACTAACTGAAACTTCAGCAGAAAACTAGCTAACTAACTGAAGAACTAGTCTAACAGAGGACCGATCGCTGCCTGCTACATGTGCCGTAAATTATTCAGAAACAAAACTACGATAAGTAAAGGTGTGCGGTGAGTTTATGCTAACAAATGCGGACCGGCCGGATGATGGCAGCGGCGCCAAAAGGAGGCGAAGCGTGCGACAACGGCACAGGAGGTGATGCAGCACTGCAGGTGCCCTGGCCGCGAGCACCAGGGTGCGCGCTGTGCCAATCCGCCTCTGTCCGGCAGCGGTACGGCCACGCTCACAGTCCCACCGCCACCGGAGGACGGGCCGGCGCTCGTCAGGTCCATGAGCGTGTCCGGCACTCCGGCCTGCTCCTACATGCGGGTGATCAAGACGAAGCCGTCCGGCGAGGCGTCCATCTTTGAGGAGGACGTCCGATCAAGAAGAAGCTGGTGTTCGTGAGGTCAGGGAGTGCGGTGCAGGCCGACCGCGACGCCAACAGAAATAGAGTAATTAATTAAGCGCAACACCAGCCCAATCGGTTAATTAGGATCAGGTCCTCGGCCAGATGTGGCACAATCAATTACAGCCATTGCATCTTACATATACTAGTTGAATGCCCGTGCGTTGCTACGGGCTAATAAAAAACATTACAACCAACCCCGTGCACTGCAACAACAGTATAAAAATCCGCAGTTAAATAAGTAAGTTTTTGTGGCATGGTTGGGGTGCTAAGTTAGATTTCATTGTATGTACAATAAAGTGTGTCGCACTGGTACATATTTTAGGGTGATTCCTACAATATTAAATAAAAGGTCAATTATGTTGAATGCCCGTGCGTTACAACGACTTCTGTAGATCGAGCATTTTTTATCTCTAGCAATGGTGATAGAGAAGATGGTGCAAAATGAATAAATAAGACACATGTTTATGGATTCCGACCATTTTGTTGGTTGATTAGGTTTTGTACTATGTTTGAGGACATTGCCTGTGTTGCCACGGCTTATTTATATCTGATAGTGTTCCACTCTAGTAATGGTGATACACGAAGATGTTCCAAAAAGATAGCCAAGCCGATTTCGAATCAATTTTGTTTGGTGAGGTTTTGTATTATGTTTGAGAGCAGTTACGGAACATATTGCCGGCAGCTGAGTATATGTATATACTTTTTTGATTTTTGGACACAGACTCTGTCCGCTTGTTGATCAATGCAGAATAGGGGGGTTTGTCGTTCTCTCCACAGGGACTAGGCGATCAACAAACAAGCTCGGCTAAATCTAGGTCGCAGTATAAGGTGGATATGCAGGAATTTAAACTAAACTACCAGATGCATCTTTTTGGTGATTTTCGGTTTAGGAACTAACACTTGAATAGAGCAACAAATATTAAAGAGACACAAACACTAGCAGACCGTACTGAGACAGGGAAGAAGCAGGTTTATGGGACAGGGATAGATAAATCACAAAAGCACAAAGACTTGAAACTGAACATGTAATTGCACACACAAGTGACAGATTTAACAAACAAAACCACACATGTACGAGCAAGGTACTAATACAGCTAGTGGTACTGAACAATTCACGTCACAACACATCACAACACAGGTTCACTTGTACACAGCTAGCACGAAATCAAGCACATAAATTTGTTCTTAACAAAACACTACAGCCACGTAATCTGGTTCTCAGAAATTGCAGGGAAATAGAGGGAAAAAGAGAGGGGATCGAATGGATTCAACCCAAGGAGAGCTTCAGGTCGGTGAAGAGGACGTCGTTGGTGTTGAAGTTGGTGAAGAGCAGCACTTGGCGACGAGCAGCAGCAGCAGTTGGAGGCTAAGGAAGAGCAGCAGTAGGCTTGAGGAAGAGTTCGTCGTCTTCGCTGGTTCGTCGATGAAGAGGAAGCAGGGAGGAAGACAGGGACAGATGCAGAAGAGCTTCAGGTCGCCGTCTTCGCTGGTTCCTTGGTGTTGAGCAGCGGGTCGCAGGGCAGTGGCGAGTGGTGGGGGCGCGGTGGTGCAGCAGCTGGTCGCGGTGGCGCGCCGCCACGCCTGCCTGGCCGCGGCGACGGCCGGTGGTGGAGAGCAGCTGGGGATTGGGGATAGAATGCCAGGCCTGGTTGATTTGGTAAATACGCTAGGGATTTAACCCACACGATCAGATTTGGGTCCCTTGCATTTGTGTCCCTCCTCTCTTCTTTCTTCACAAGTTAGTTCTTTTCCTTCTCATCTCACCCCTTGTGGTATTTATGCCTTCAAGTTCTGATCCCTCTGATTAAATTGATATAGATGCAGCTTGTCCAAATGAACCAGACTAGTAGAAAATGTGCCTTGTCGCACTAATCTGCAAGGAATGGAAACAAGACTGTAAATATATTCATATAGGCATTATTCTTCTATGTAACAACGATTTTCAATCCATTTGATCAATGAAACAATATAAGAACTTCAGAAAATGGCAGATAAAAAGGTATAAATATGGTGTTTATCATACCCCCACACTTGAATTTTTGCTTGTCCTCAAGCAAAAGCAAAATACAACAAGGTAGCACGAAAAATGAAATTGAACAGTAAGCTATCTTGGAAATATAGGAATCCATTTAACTTTGATCCAAATTCGAGTAAATGATCATGAGTTTTGCACAACAATTTCGGAATAAACTTTCGAGTAGAAATTTCATATTCTTCTCAATTTAAAATCGATGAAAACCTAAGATACTATGTTTTGGAAATAAAGTTGAGTAGCACAATCCACAAGTGAGCCAACAGATTAGTGTAAAGGGTCAGCTGAAAAAAATGTCAAAGCGCTTCACATACTACCGATCCCAGGATCATAGTGTGCTAATGCGAGGTCAGTTGTTAGTGAAGTTAGTGCTTCACATGTTACCGATCCAGAGATCATAACATGCTAACGCTCACACAACATATTGCATTTTAAGGCTCTTGAATGGATTTGGAATGGCAGTTCTCTTTTAGTTAGTGCTTCACAAGTCACCGATCCCAGGATCATGACATGCTAACGCCACGTTAACTCAAAACTTATGGACATAAACTGATTTTGCATCTTAAAGGTTAGGGCTTCACACACCACCGATCCCAAGATCATGGTGTGCTAATGCAAAAACAGTTAGTTACAAGGCTCTCAAAAGGATTATGACACTCCAGCTTTATTCCGACACAAGCATCTCAAGACTTCAAAAAATTAAAAAGAGAAGAAAAGAAATTTATTACCGAAAGAGTACATAGAACACAAGCTTTGCAAAATTCATACTCAATACTAGAAAGAGATTCAGAGAAACATGGATTCATATATGTAACAAGAGAGAGAACCTTTCAATCTCACTTTGTGCAAAGGACAAAGCAAATTTTTCTAGATTGCCTTGTGGATACATTCGAAGGTAATGTATTTTAGGTTCAGGTGAAGACAGTGTTTAGACTAATGAATTGAAACGTTTTCACCTGGCAAATCAGTGCTGGCCTTCTTGTTCTTAAGATCACTCCTGCTCCTCCTCGTCATGCTCTCTTCACGCTTCTCCTTGCTCCACTCAAATTATTCTCCTCAACACCATACCATGAATCCACCAGGATCCCATGGAATGTCGACTCGCACCATGTACGGCCTCAATGAGTAGTGCACAAGCAAAATCCTGAAAAAGCTCAAAACAAAGCAGCCAACACAAGTGATAGGGACAGTTCCCTCCAAGTCATCAATAGAGTGCCCTATGACATAAGCATACCTATAGAGGATGACATGAAGGAATATCAACAGTGAAACACAAGTTGCATAGACATTTTTAATGGTTCTGTGTGCTTTGTTAAGGAAGTTGAAATCATACCTGAGATGGTTGAGGAGTTTCAGGACTACCTTAATTGTAGATGTCATGGAAGATACAATAGTAGAAATTTCCCGTGGGGAAATCAACAATGGAAGTGGGAGAGCTCGGCTTCTGGACATCTGAAGTAGCCTCATCATAATCAACAGTGAAGATCTCCATCTCAGGCTCAAAAGAAGATGAATCAATGTTGCTAACATCCTGGAAGGTGAACTTCTCCATATCTATTTCCAGCAGCACATCATCAATAGCAATGGAAGGAAGCTTCTCAATATCAAAAGCAACGGACTGCAACTCAGGCTCACACATGAAAGAGTTATCCAAGTTATGAATCGGATATGTAGCAATAGTGCCCATAGGAGCTGCCACGTATGTGTCACTTAGAATCACATCATCATCATCAAACAAGACCCATGCAAGCTCAATCTTCTCACATGGAGCATCTGGTTGAGGCTTTTGATTGAGAGTTGGTTGTTGAGGTGTAGTAGTCTGATAGCAGCAAGATAACACATCTGAATTGGGTTTCTCATTGTACCACTGAAGTTGATGAAAAGCTATGTCCCCAATGAGCAGGAGAGCATCGTCAAGTGTCTTGCTAGTGATTGATCCACCTGCTGCCATGTCAACAAAGGACCGGGTATCACAAGTCAAGCCTCTGTAAAATAGCTGCAGCTTTAACCATTCCTCAAGCCCATGGTTAGGACATCTCCTGTATAAGGCATTGTATCTCTCCCAAGCATCATACAAGCTCTCGCTGCCATCTTGTGCAAAACTAAAGATCTGGTCGCGAATTGCAGATTGCTTGTGAAGTGGAAAATATCTTTCTAAGAAAGCTTGTGAAATCTCACCCCAAGTATATGATCTTGATGGCAAGGAATAGTACCAATGCTTAGCACCATCTTTGAGAGAGAATGTGAACAACATACACTTGATTGCATCATGAGAAATTCCATGGTACTTGACCGTGGTGGAATACTCTAGAATAGTGTGGATGTGCTCATGAGGGTCTTCACTTGGCAATCCTCCAAACTGATGCTGCTGAACCAAAGCAATAAGACCAGGCTTCAACTCAAAATTATCTACCTCAATAGATGGCCAAATTGGTCCTGTCATAGTGTCCAAATTACTTGGCAACCACAGGTCACGAACTAAAGCCATATGTTCAAGTGCAATTATCAATCAACCTGCAAAACAGTTAAGATGTCCTACACACACTCACAGACACAAACACCGGTGAGAGGGTTAGTATCCTAATAAGCCGAAGCAACAAATAAGAAAAGATAAAAGAAACACCGAAATGAATTACATTGAAAATAAAACAAGAAACTACACTAAACCTAGTCTATAGCCTAACACAAATGTTCGACGCTAGTCCCCGGCAACGGCGCCAAAATTGTCAATGCAGAATAGGGGGGTTTGTCGTTCTCTCCACATGGACTAGGCGATCAACAAACAAGCTCGGCTAAATCTAGGTCGCAGTATAAGGTGGATATGCAGGAATTTAAACTAAACTACCAGATGCATCTTTTTGGTGATTTCCGGTTTAGGAACTAACACTTGAATAGAGCAACAAATATTAAAGAGACACAAACACTAGCAGACCGTACTGAGACAGGGAAGAAGCAGGTTTATGGGACAGGGATAGATAAATCACAAAAGCACAAAGACTTGAAACTGAACATGTAATTGCACACACAAGTGACAGATTTAACAAACAAAACCACACATGTACGAGCAAGGTACTAATACAGCTAGTGGTACTGAACAATTCACGTCACAACACATCACAACACAGGTTCACTTGTACACAGCTAGCACGAAATCAAGCACATAAATTTGTTCTTAACAAAACACTACAGCCACGTAATCTGGTTCTCAGAAATTGCAGGGAAATAGAGGGAAAAAGAGAGGGGATCGGATGGATTCAACCCAAGGAGAGCTTCAGGTCGGTGAAGAGGACGTCGTTGGTGTTGAAGTTGGTGAAGAGCAGCACTTGGCGACGAGCAGCAGCAGCAGTTGGAGGCTAAGGAAGAGCAGCAGTAGGCTTGAGGAAGAGTTCGTCGTCTTCGCTGGTTCGTCGATGAAGAGGAAGCAGGGAGGAAGACAGGGACAGATGCGGAAGAGCTTCAGGTCGCCGTCTTCGCTGGTTCCTTGGTGTCGAGCAGCGGGTCGCAGGGCAGTGGCGAGTGGTGGGGGCGCGGTGGTGCAGCAGCTGGTCGCGGTGGCGCGCCGCCACGCCTGCCTGGCCGCGGCGACGGCCGGTGGTGGAGAGCAGCTGGGGATTGGGGATAGAATGCCAGGCCTGGTTGATTTGGTAAATACGCTAGGGATTTAACCCACACGATCAGATTTGGGTCCCTTGCATTTGTGTCCCTCGTCTCTTCTTTCTTCACAAGTTAGTTCTTTTCCTTCTCATCTCACCCCTTGTGGTATTTATGCCTTCAAGTTCTGATCCCTCTGATTAAATTGATATAGATGCAGCTTGTCCAAATGAACCAGACTAGTAGAAAATGTGCCTTGTCGCACTAATCTGCAAGGAATGGAAACAAGACTGTAAATATATTAATATAGGCATTATTCTTCTATGTAACAACGATTTTCAGTCCATTTGTTCAATGAAACAATATAAGAACTTCAGAAAATGGCAGATAAAAAGGTATAAATATGGTGTTTATCACTTGTGATACAGAAAATTGAAATATATTATGCACAAAAAAAGAACACAATAAAACACATAGATTAAGAAAATCACAGTTGATGAAACAAATCTAAAAATATTCAGCCCGTGCACAATTTCTATTTGTTTCTGAGTAGAATAGTTGTTATTTCCCGTTCGTTTTATGAAAAACAAAGGAACGTGAACAAAGAACTGGGTTACTTTTACAAAGGAATTGGGTTTAGCACAAGAAGATAAACTCCTAGTCACGGAGGCGGGGCACATGGTTAGGTTGTTGAGCGGGAGAAAATATACGGAATCACCAAGCGTCGTAGCGAGCAACGAGCTGAGCGATTTTTTTTTAATGCTCGACTATCCAACACGCACCTTCCGCTCGGTCCTCCACTTAAGATCGCTCAGAGATCAGGATTTTGTTTAGTTAAAAGAAACTCAGCTATTAAAAAGCTGATCGGTGCGATCAGCTAGCTACTAGAGAAAAGAAAAAAAGCGTACGGAGAAAGAAGGGATCAAACGAAAAGCACCGAAGGAAGAAGAGCTGATCGTGGCGATCGTGGCGGCGGCCTAGGGTTGAAAGATTCGGCGGGTCCTCTTCTTCTCTAGGTGTCGTTCTGTCACTAGAAGGGGTGGGGACCTCGGACCTGCGCACGGCGCTTTTCGAAAATCCTTAATGGTAGAGTTTGGTTTTGGTCGTCATCTTCTTCGTTAATGGAGATGGTATCGTCTGCAATAAGTGATCTTCCACGCTTCGTTCGACGGCGAGATATCCTTCCCGACGTCAATGGTGGCTTTGGAAGATTAAGTCTGTCTAGGTATGGTTCTTCAGATATTGCTTCGCCAGATAAATCTTGGATTGTTTCTCATGGTTGCCGCGAGGAGGTTTGTCCTCGCAATATCTATCCCGACTACTACGTATTCGGCAATGGTGATTCGTTCTCTCGGCTTCCAACGACGTCGACAAAGTGGTTCGGTTATTTGTCCCTGAAATATCAGTGGTGGTGCTCTTGCCGATGTTGCTTGATTAATTTAATGGCTGCGTGCGTGCACAAAGCTTTGGCATTCCGGCTCAAAATTAAAAAGGGAGAACCTTCGGTGGTATTCACAGGTCTGTGGTTGGTGGTGTTGGCGTTGTTCTACGGCTGCCTTCAGAAAAGTACAAGATTGTGTCATGGATGAAGAAAGAGCTTGAACATCTCATAGATTTACTAGTCTCTTTTAGTTTAGTTTTTATAATCGATGTAATCGTGTACTCTTTGCTGGTTTAATATACGTGAAAAAATTCAAAAAAAAAGATCGCCAGAAATCACCAAGCCATGTACTATGACAGAAATGACGGACAATGTCCGTGCGTTGCCAGGCCTTATAAATTGTTTTACACGTGTAAATCTGACTTGCTAAATAGTTTGATCAAATTTTATTCGCCTATATAATTTCCCAAAGTACACTTGCCGCGCAAATAGGTAGACCTAATTTGTAACTTAGCTAATATGTGATGGGCGAAGTGAACCAAAACATAGCTAGCATATCTGCACGTCTATTTACACCAAATGGATCTAGCTAAGTTGGATTAAAAATAGTACTCCCTCCGTCCAAAAATAAGTGTTTCATGTATAGATACATTCACTTTTTTGACAAACTTGAGACACTTATTTTTGGACGGAGGGAGTATTCAATTTCAAAACAAACATGTTCGCTCATGACATCATCATGCATCATCTCATCACATGCTTTTTTGTCCATCAAAATAATTTTCATAAACTCTATTTTCGTTTTGCTAAAATTTCCTAAAATGTTTTTCTGAACACTTTGTCTGCATTTTTTAAATCGATTTGTCAAATTATTGCAAAAGAAAAATAAAAGATAACGTTATAGAGTGAGCAGAAGACAGCAGCCAGCCGGATAGGCCTAGGTGCGGCCCAGCCCAACCGGACTGAAACCCTAGCCCCCTCCTGGTATTTTTCCACCTACACCCCTGCCCCTGTATTTCTTTTCGCGATTGGGTCCCTCCCTCATCTCTCCTTCTCTCCTGGCCACACAACACCACAGGCCACAGCCACCTCAGGGTGCAGGTGGGACTACTCGTGGGCCCCCGCTTAATACCCACACAGTCCCACACATGATAAATGGGCGTTCCGCGGTAGCCCACTAAACATATGCGGGTGCTCACGAAGATCACATACGGCCGCATATGAATCAAAATCAAAAGTTTGCCCTTGCGCGCCGTCGCCGTGCTCTTTCGCGAGCTGTTGTGCCGCAGTGTCGCTTCTCGCCGGCGTATGTGGATATCAGCTAAATTTATGTGTCGTTCTCTCGGACGAGCTGCTTTGCTATTGTGTCGCTTCTTGCTGGCAGCGCCGGCGGTTTCGCCGTGTGCTCTCGGACGAGCTGCTTTGCTGTTGTGCTGCTTCTCACCGGCAGCGCCGGGCGTTGTCGCCGTGCTCTTGGGCGAGCTGCTCTGCTAGCTGTTGTACCACTTCTCGTCAACGGGGATGTCGCCGTGCTTGCCGCTTCTCGCTGATGGCGACGGCGTGGCGTCGCCGTGCTCTCCCGGCGAGCAGCCGGGCTGCAGGCCACACCACCGCGCCCCACAGGCCCGCACCACTGCGTCCCGCCTCATGCACTGATGAGCCACGCACCCCCGCATTCCCACGTGAAAGATACGGAGTAGCTCGCAAACTGCTGGCTGCTGCACACCATGCCGTCAGCCGACCAGCCCCACACGCGTGCTGCGTGCACGACCTGCTAGCAGGTAGCAGCACATCACGGTTAGTGTACTGCGTACTCGCCGCCGGCAGACGCGGCCATTTTTCGCTTTGCAGCCGAGGGATCAATTAAGGATCGAGGAGTATTCAGACCTTCCTTGCTAAGTGGGATTATGTGAACTAGTTGCGGGCCTGTGGGACAGCCCACATTTCCCACATATCTCAGCGACTCACCCGTGGGCGTCCACGAAGTAATTTAAGTGGGCCAAATTCGTGGGCCCCGCGGGTAGCCCGCTCCCACCTGCACCCTGACAGCCACCACACACTCACGACCACGTACGTGACCTTCGCGATTGATGACCAGCATAGGCACACAAGCGCACGAAGCCGCCTCCTTGCTCGAGCCGTGACGGCCGACGAGCACCTCAATCAGCCGGCGCTGCTATTTGTGTCTCCTCTTCGCGCTCTCTGTCACCCTCCTCCCTCAGACATGTCCGCCTTCATCTCCGTTGCCATGGCCCTCTCCCTGTAGGCTGCACCGGCCGTTACTCGAGCACCCGGCGACATTCTCCGTTGGCGAGCTCAAGCTACGTATCTTCTCCTTCTCGTGCTCAAGGCTGCCAAGGGACTCGCGTGCGACACCGCCCTCCACCCGCAGCTCCTCCTTGCTCCCGTGCCAGGGGACTCGCGTGCTCGGTCCAGTCCGGCGACGAGCAACGGCGGTGCGTGAGGGGCAGGTGAGAAGGATTGGGGCGGATGGTTTCGCGGTGCGGGGGTGGAGGCTGTGGCGGCGGAGTTCCCATGCGTGAGGAGCAGGCGAGAAGGATGCGGGCGGCCAGATTTGGGGTCGGGGGCGGCGACGGAGCTCCCGTGCGTGAGGAGTTCCAGGGAGAAGGATGCGATGCGGCCGTTTTTTTAGCGAGATATACATACATCGAGCGAGCGCGTGGTTTCTAAGACGTACCACCAAACGGACGAAGGAAGAAACACTACTCGTATTATAGTAATATATACTGCACCGGCCGTTACTCGAGCACCCGGCGACATTCTCCGTTGGCGAGCTCAAGCTACGTATCTTCTCCTTCTCGTGCTCAAGGCTGCCAAGGGACTCGCGTGCGACACCGCCCTCCACCCGCAGCTCCTCCTTGCTCCCGTGCCAAGGGACTCACGTGCTCGGTCCAGTCCGGCGACGAGCAACGGCGGTGCGTGAGGGGCAGGTGAGAAGGATTGGGGCGGATGGTTTCACGGTGCGGGGGTGGAGGCTGTGGCGGCGGAGTTCCCATGCGTGAGGAGCAGGCGAGAAGGATGCGGGCGGCCAGATTTGGGGTCGGGGGCGGCGACGGAGCTCCCGTGCGTGAGGAGTTCCAGGGAGAAGGATGCGATGCGGCCGTTTTTTAGCGAGATATACATACATCGAGCGAGCGCGTGGTTTCTAAGACGTACCACCAAACGGACGAAGGAAGAAACACTACACGTATTATAGTAATATATATATATATATTATATTATAGTAAAGATATTACACACTAATCAGGGGCGGAGCCAGGATTCGGACATGGGGGAGGCGACAAGTCGAACTACAATCAAGGATAACACACATCATAATATATTAAGTCTAAAAATATATTTTAGAAAATCCACATAAATATTCAAATATATATGTTTGACGCTTAAAAAAAAATTACATGTCTATTTGCTTAAACTCCGCTTTTCGACCATCAGTGTCGAATAAATCAATAATCTCATCAGAACTAATCTTTGCACCTATTTCCTTACCAATGTAGAGAATCATATAATGTCGAAGAAAATCATCTCCCATTCTATTTCGAAGACGTGTCTTGATGAGTTTCATGGCCGAGAAAGCTCGCTCGGTGGTTGCAGTGGACACAGGAAGAGTTATGACTAACCGTAGTAGTCTATCAACCATTGAGTACATAGCAGCTTTACCTGTTTTAAATAGTCCAACTATCAAATCAGCAAGTGAAGACAAGCATTTTAGCTCTGGATTATTGCAAACATCCAACTGGAAATGGGGAAGCTGAGCCCTTTCTTGACTAGAAAAATCCTCAGGATAAAACTTCTCAACCAGTGTGCATATTTTTGAGATGTCAAAAGAATCATGCATTGGATCTAAAGATGCACAAAGTGTTAAGAGTTCTGTACTTTGAATACCAAAGCGATCATTTATCTCAACCAATTGTTGATCTATAGCAACATTGAACACGTCTGCTTTGTAGTGATGTAGTGTTGTTGTGTTATCATGCTTGTTACGAGACCTTGTCACATCAACATACCTACAAATTGCAATATATATTAATTCTAGAGTTAAGTAAAGTATGATAATTCTTATTCTAACTTATAGAGATAAAAGGATAGGGGTATTACTTGCGATTCAAATCAGGGACCTCAATTTCATGCTTCAAACAAAAAGTCTGAACCTCCTCTAGAAGAGATTCCCAACCATTTTCTCTTAACTTACCAAGCAGCACCTATGTGTTCGAAACTGAATCCAATGCATTCAAAATGTCAATGGACTTCTTTTGGAGGGTTTGACATAAGACATCTGTGATCTTCATGATTTTCTCCATTAGATGCAGAATGAACACAAAGTCAAATGACATAATTATTTTTAGAGCACCTGTAGCATCTCCTCTAGAATATTTTGAGACCGAGCGATCAGTTGCTACGCTCTGTAGGACAACAACCGTAGCACCAAACATCTTAACTAAACTCTGAATCGACTTGAAGTGGGAACTCCATCTAGTGTCTCCGGGTCTCTGTAAAGATCCTATCTGATTTGCTCCTCTTCCTGTATCAAGCTCACCCAACTCAATTTCACGCTCAATTTCTGCAGCTTGATTTGCTAGTAACTCATCATTGCGTTTAGGTGACGCACTAACAACATTTATGATGAGAATACCATGCTGAAAAAAATTGTGCACCTCATGTACCTCTCTTGATGCAGCAACAAAGAGCCAACTGCAACTGATGAGCCATGCAGTGTACATAATAAGCATAAGGGCACTCGTTTAGAATTAGAGCTTTTAACCCATTCCATTCACCTCGCATGTTACTTGCCCCGTCATATCCTTGTCCTCTTATATCTCGGATGCTCAAATTATTGTCCGCAAGAACAGCACAAATTGCTTGTTTGAGAGTCAACGCAGTAGTGTCACTGACATGAACGACATCAAGAAAACGCTCCTTTATGTATCCTTCCTTGTTCACAAACCGGACGACCAATGCCATCTGTTCCTTTTTTGATTCATCTCGAGCTTCATCCACCATTATACAAAACTTGGCAGTACCAATTTCTTCTCTAATTTGCCTCTGAACCTTCCGAGATAATAACTTAAGAATCTCTTGTTGAATAGGATGGGAGGTGTACTTCGCATTGCGTGGAGCATTATTCAGGACAACCGCATCCACCTCCTTGTTATAAAAGGCCAACAACTTTACCAATTCAAGGAAATTACCCTGGTTTATGGATTCTTGAGATTCATCATGGCCTCTAAAAGCACAAGCTTGGAATGTTAACCACCTGGTGAAACCAACAAGAAACAATTGTTACTAACATGCTTAGTACAATAAATAATATGCATGTGCAGTACATGGGTTGATGACAAGTAAATTCTACTATATAAATTGAAGGAAGGATTGAAATACATGTATTTAGACTAAAAGCAAACAAATTTAGAGCGCGCGATCTTAAATTTAAATTTCGCAAACAATGGCCTCTCGGATACTTCTGAATATTTTAGTCTATCCTTCGCATATGTTGAATAACCTTATTTTTCTTTCGCAAATGTCGAATAACCATATTTTTCTGTCACAGAGGGGGGGTGGCTATGCGTCTCCGTCAGGGACTACTACTGTTACCGACTACAGACGCGTCCTGCTATATTCAACCCCATACTGCATGGAGGGCGTCTTTTCCAGCAATGGGCGGTGGACATGTACATAAAGATCGAGGGTTGTAGGTTGAATTGGATCAGGGAGCACCAGCCACAGATACGTGCTGATCTATATAAAGGCATTGTCGATAGCATCACGGCCGGAGAGACTCGAGCGAGTGTTGTTGGCACAAGGATTGTGCTACCTTGGAAATTCCAGGGGTGTTTCCGAGACATGAAGCGGAGGCATATGGATGCCATGGCATTGGTACAGACGTATGGCAAGCCTGACATCTTCCTGACGATGAGTTTAGACGCAACACACCATGCAAAGAATCAATTGCGATGGTGAACCCTGCATATGTCGAATCAGAAGAGGAAGTTAGTAGAAAAAAGGCAAGAATAGAGCAAATTAGAGCTAATCGTGAGTTTAGATGCAACACACCATGCAAAGAATCAATTGCAATGGTGAACCCTGCATATGTCGAATCAAAAGAGGAAGTTAGTAGATGTCGATCTTCGATGTATACCAAGAGATAATATGCGATAAATTTCAACCAATAGTTGTTTGTTATTCACTCCGGCCGTAGCAACGCACGGGTGCTCTTTTTATTTGATGTGTCAAATCATGTACATATGCTTGCTCTGTATTTTCTTTTTCCAATTTCCAGAAAATGCAAGTGTACATATTTTGAGTTGGAGATGAACGTATTCAGATTATGCATGTTGTAGTCTTGCAAGTTAGACACATAGAGCTATATTTTTGCCTTTCGTTGGATGATTTTCTGGTACAAGAAATGAAATTCATATGACAATTATAGCATATCCCCGTTGCAACGCACGGGATATTATAGTAAAGATATTACACACTAATCAGGGGCGGAGCCAGGATTCGGACATGGGGGAGGCGACAAGTCGAACTACCATCAAGGATAACACACATCATAATATATTAAGTCTAAAAATATATTTTAGAAAATCCACATAAATATTCAAATATATATGTTTGACGCTTAAAAAAAAATTACATGTCTATTAGCTTAAACTCCGCTTTTCGACCACCGGTGTCGAATAAATCAATAATCTCATCAGAACTAATCTTTGCACCTATTTCCTTACCAATGTAGAGAATCATATAATGTCGAAGAAAATCATCTCCCATTCTATTTCGAAGACGTGTCTTGATGAGTTTCATGGCCGAGAAAGCTCGCTCGGTGGTTGCAGTGGACACAGGAAGAGTTATGACTAACCGTAGTAGTCTATCAACCATTGAGTACATAGCAGCTTTACCTGTTTTAAATAGTCCAACTGTCAAATCAGCAAGTGAAGACAAGCATTTTAGCTCTGGATTATTGCAAACATCCAACTGGAAATGGGGAAGCTGAGCCCTTTCTTGACTAGAAAAATCCTCAGGATAAAACTTCTCAACCAGTGTGCATATTTTTGAGATGTCAAAAGAATCATGCATTGGATCTAAAGATGCACAAAGTGTTAAGAGTTCTGTACTTTGAATACCAAAGCGATCATTTATCTCAACCAATTGTTGATCTATAGCAACATTGAACACGTCTGCTTTGTAGTGATGTAGTGTTGTTGTGTTATCATGCTTGTTGCGAGACCTTGTCACATCAACATACCTACAAATTGCAATATATATTAATTCTAGAGTTAAGTTAAGTATGATAATTCTTATTCTAACTTATAGAGATAAAAGGATAGGGGTATTACTTGCGATTCAAATCAGGGACCTCAATTTCATGCTTCAAACAAAAAGTCTGAACCTCCTCTAGAAGAGATTCCCAACCATTTTCTCTTAACTTACCAAGCAGCACCTATGTGTTCGAAACTGAATCCAATGCATTCAAAATGTCAATGGACTTCTTTTGGAGGGTTTGACATAAGACATCTGTGATCTTCATGATTTTCTCCATTAGATGCAGAATGAACACAAAGTCAAATGACATAATTATTTTTAGAGCACCTGTAGCATCTCCTCTAGAATATTTTGAGACCGAGCGATCAGTTGCTACGCTCTGTAGGACAGCAACCGTAGCACCAAACATCTTAAGTAAACTCTGAATCGACTTGAAGTGGGAACTCCATCTAGTGTCTCCGGGTCTCTGTAAAGATCCTATCTGATTTGCTCCTCTTCCTGTATCAAGCTCACCCAACTCAATTTCACGCTCAATTTCTGCAGCTTGATTTGCTAGTAACTCATCATTGCGTTTAGGTGACACACTAACAACATTTATGATGAGAATACCATGCTGAAAAAAATTGTGCACCTCATGTACCTCTCTTGATGCAGCAACAAAGAACCAACTGCAACTGATGAGCCATGCAGTGTACATAATAAGCATAAGGGCACTCGTTTAGAATTAGAGCTTTTAACCCATTCCATTCACCTCGCATGTTACTTGCCCCGTCATATCCTTGTCCTCTTATATCTCGGATGCTCAAATTATTGTCCGCAAGAACAGCACAAATTGCTTGTTTGAGAGTCAACGCAGTAGTGTCACTGACATGAACGACATCAAGAAAACGCTCCTTTATGTATCCTTCCTTGTTCACAAACCGGACGACCAATGCCATCTGTTCCTTTTTTGATTCATCTCGAGCTTCATCCACCATTATACAAAACTTGGCAGTACCAATTTCTTCTCTAATTTGCCTCTTAACCTTCCGTGCAAATAACTTAAGAATCTCTTGTTGAATAGGATGGGAGGTGTACTTCGCATTGCGTGGAGCATTATTCAGGACAACCGCATCCACCTCCTTGTTATAAAAGGCCAACAACTTTACCAATTCAAGGAAATTACCCTGGTTTATGGATTCTTGAGATTCATCATGGCCTCTAAAAGCACAAGCTTGGAATGTTAACCACCTGGTGAAACCAACAAGAAACAATTGTTACTAACATGCTTAGTACAATAAATAATATGCTACTGTCTAGTATAAAAAATGTTTCTTACCTAATGGAATCAATTGTAATTTTAAGCCTCAGCCTTGCATCCAAAACCTTTTTTTCGGTTGCTTGTACAATTGCCCTGTCGATGTGGGTCATACTATTTTTCAGATTATCAAAACATCGAACTGAATAATTATGAGCTGAGTTGGAATCTTTGCCAATGTGGGTTAAAAAGGCACAATCTTTTCCATCATTCACCTTCTTCCAATTTATAAACCCCTTAACCGTGAATGTATCTGAGCCACACCTTCCACTTGGTTTTTTTGTAAACACGAAACAAGGCAGACAATATGCACGATGTGTGGAAAGTGAATACTCTAGCCAAGGAAAATTTGTGAAATAGCTATACTAGAATCGACGAGGATTTTTTAGTCCATTAAGTGGATACTGTCTCATGTGAGGCTGATAAGGGCCCTCTGTAATATAGAATCTCCGTGCTTCTTCTTGCTTATCAAGAGGAAGTTCCCAAATCTGTTGACGCTTACCAGGATCTATTTCATATGATGTGCTTCCAAGTCTAACTTGTTCTGAAATTTCTGTTGGTTCCACAATATTTTGATCAGCAGTTTGCATATCAACCGGATTGGAATTGTCATCTACAAGAGGTTGCTTCTCCTCAGATGGTTTTGCATTTTCAGCAATAGATTCAGCAGCGCTTGAAGTTGAACCAATCCGCTTGAAAAAGAACTCTACTCCCCTTTGGTCCCTTTCCTTTCTCTTCATCTTTGAGCACAACAAAATGATAAAAGACACAAATTAGCAAACTAATCTACTGGTCTGGTTTATATACTTTCCGATCACCGAACGCACACAGCAGTCAGTAGATAGATATATACCTTCAATAGCCATAACTTTTCCACTGATTACAATTTGTACTACATGTTGTAGATCAGCGAGATGTTTGGACCAAGGACAAGTTATTTATACTCTGTTTAATTAGTTAATTATTAGTTTGTCCTTCTGTCTATAGTTCGGATCCATCGCTCGATCGCAAGTTATTTTCTTTCATCTCTGTCAGAAGGCTAGGCCTCTTGGGTCGATTCTTAAGGTCAACACAGATCGGGAAACGTGAGGCAAGTTAATCCGTATTGATACAATTGCTGCCTGCTTGCCAGAGCGCTTGCATTGTTCGTGAAGTCGTGATCCCTTTGAAACAAGCAAAAGTGAAGGCTGTAAAACATGCATAACTCTGCAACTTATGACAGGCAGACAATGGCGATAGAAGATAGTGGTAAAGTACTATACTGCTTGGTAATACGTACATTTACAGCCAAACATTTTAATTGATTGCACTCGGAGATTTTGGCCAAAAGAAAAAAAGATTTTGGCCAAAAGATAATCGACGCAGTACTATTAGGCCATTCTGGCGCAATATATGTTACTCCCTTTTGCAGTCACGAAACATTGGACCAAAGTATCGGAAAGAGTTTCTGGCAAGCCGCAAGCACAATTGAAAAGGATGAAAAATGCAATGGGATTCCTGATCCAAAAGAAATCCCAATTCGGAGTTTGTTTTGCTAAAATTCCTATGTTATACTATTAAATTATCAATGATGAATCGATTTGATAGGTCAGATATTGTTATTCCAAATATTGATCCGATTTAGTATCATCAGGATGCAAAAGCCATCCCGTTGAATTTACAGAAGTCCAATTTTGCATATCTATGGGATTACATCCTGAAAAAAAGGAACTCTATTATGGAAGTCAATATTATCGCATTTATTGCTACTGCACTGTTCATTCTAGTTTATACTGCTTTATTACTTGGAATATATGAAAAAAAAGTAAGCCAAAATGATGTATTTGAATCAAATTTGAATTATTAATTCTTTGCAATGATTGAAGAAATGAAAGAAAGGGACATGGGCATGGCTTTTTCGAACTTAGTTGATTTCGCAAGAAGCAACTTAAAAAGCACAAAGACTACATCTAAATAAACCTTACGTCTTCATTCGTCTCATTCTTGCTTATCTCACCCTATTTCCTTACTTTAGCTTAGAAGTAGGCATATGGGAAGTTACACAAAGATGACTTATCGGTTGGCCTAAGCTTAATCGATTCCATTCTTTCCAATATCATATAGCCTAGTGAAATGCATCTATCTCCTCTCCTCCCCTTCTTTCTTTTTATCCATTTTATATACCTAGTCGAAGACTACCCATTGACCAGGACCGATCAGTGTGTTTGACCGCTCTTGGTATTCAGACCTTGGACTTTTTGCTAGGAGCTGATCCATTTAGCCAACAAACTCCGCACATAAGGCTACGGTTTGACAAAGACAATGTCTCCCACTTCAAAGTTGCGCTCATTACGAGTTTTATTGGCCTGATGTTTCATGCGCGGTTGGGCACATAGGAGGTGTTGCTTGATCATCACAGGTAATAAATCGTGCTCGCTTCAGTCCCCCAGCGAGCCAAGTTACACTGCTAATCTCTCTCGATCCATTTATGTCAATTGGAAGTATTGGAACATCGTAATGCACCCTCATTCTCCCTCCCATCTCACATCTATTTCTTCAACAAGGTTCTCAGGTTATGAAGGTGACCAATAGTCATCCTAGGCATGGTCATAGCAAATAATTGATCCATTTACATAGGTCCTATTGCTATCAGTTCCAAGAAAATAGCCACCATGGTGAAATGCAACTGAAAATAAATCTCTACTTGACCCCCCATCAACCATATTTACATACTTTGTATTATAACCAACTCAGCGATCATGCACATGAAAAACCTTCAGTTTTTACACCCAAACCACTGCCAAACCCCTGCTAAAACCTCTATCCATAACCCCTAACCATAAAAGTTACATTTTTTGGATGATTTGGGCTTAGTTTGGGAGCTCAGTTTTCTTAAAACCACAATATTCTGAAAATGAAGTATTTGAGTGACAGGTGGATGGATACTTCAATTTCTTAGTTTAGGAAAAAAGAGGTCAAGACCAAAGTTTCCAAAACGACAAAAAGTGAAATATTGGGTGAATACTTCAGTTTTGAAACCACATTATTCGTTGCATCCAAACACCTCAAAGTATTTAATACTTCAATTTTGTAGAAACCATGGTATTCTCATAATACTTCAAAAATATTTTGATGCCAAATGGGCCCTTAAGCACAAAATTCAGCAAACGAAATTGTTTTCGGATGATTTAAACCGCACCCAAACCCTAGCCGAAACCTTCACACAAATCTTGCAAATTTATCGAACAATACGCCATGCTAAACATCTACAATCACTAACACTATAGCCTTTTGCGACGATTCAAGAACAAATACGATGAAAGTGCATGAGATTGAAAGGGGATGATGGCATTACTGTAGTCCGGGGGTGGAGCTCCTTCCGAACGACAAGGAGCCATCTCTGAGATGATCTGTGACGGCTCCCCTCCACGCGCACGCGCAATGAACACGAAGTCAGCTGCCTCTCGCCGTGGATGGTGGCCGACCTCGTGGGTCGCTTTGACTCCCTCTCTGCTGCGGCGGAATGACAGAGAGAAAACAAAACATAACAGCTAGTGGCGGCAGGGTTGATTTCAGACATTCTTTTGACACGTTGATTTCAGACATAACATAAGTTCAACTGTGTTTTCTTGGAAAATTACACTCGAGTGGGCTGAGTGCACTATCGCTGCCATACAGGTCCCACCCAGCCACGTCATCAAATACGTAGCTGCAACTTCCACGGTGACCGAATGCGAACACATTCCCAAAATACAATGAACAAATTATTCAGACAAATTTACTGTTGTCCTATGTATTTTACTCTATAAATTAACTACACCATATAAAAGTTTTTACAGTAAGTTCCAAACAATTTTGTTTCCCGCCGTTTTTATTTACTTCACGTTTTGGGTCTAGGTCTAGTCAAAGTCAAACTTGATCAAGTTTGACCAAGAATATAGGAAAAAATATCAATATCCATAATACCAACTGCATATATTATGAAAAATATATAATTTATGATGATTCTAATACTATAAATTTTATATTATAGATGTTGATTTGTTTTTAAATATTTGATCAAACTTAGCAAAATTTGACTTTGATTAAACTCGCAAAGTAAATAAAAACGGAGTAGCAAAATTCTCCATCCACGGTCTGAATGCATCGTCTCCACAGCCTTTCCTCCTCCCCTCCCGAGTCCTGTCCTATCTGATGCTCCGACCTACCCAATGTCCAATCCGACCCAGTCTGCCACCACTGTGCCCTAGGGCTGCCGTCCTGCCGTAGCTTAGCGCCACCGCCGACTTCTCACAACCCCAACACCTCCGCCTCCCACGCGCGTCGCCGCCGTCCCCGCCTCCGTTCTACCTCACCGCGCCCTTGGTGTCTCCGCCCCGTCCACAATTTCGGACATTGGTTTTTGAGGTATGAGCTACTTATTTGATTCATCAAACGATGATTGCTTAAACCCGAAGTTTTTAACTCCACTAATTTTGGGTGCGCCATCCAGATCCGCCCCTGTCGGTGGGGGCTGATTCGCCGCGGGCGGCGGGGAAGATGATCCGGCTGCAGACTTACGCGGCGTTCAGCCTGCTGGCGACGACGTCGGCGGTGTACTACGCGTTCAGCAGCAGGGAGCAGTTCTACCCGGCGATGGTCTACCTCTCCTCCTCCAAGATCTGCTTCGTGCTGCTCCTCAACACGGGCCTCGTCGCCATGTGCGTCGCCTGGCAGGTCGTCAAGCGCGTCTTCCTCGGCACGCTCCGCGAGGCCGAGGTCGAGCGCCTCAACGAGCAGTCCTGGCGGGAGGTCGTGGAGATCCTCTTCGCGGTCACCATCTTCCGCCAGGACTTCTCCGTCACCTTCCTGGCCATGGTCGCCGCCCTGCTCTCGTCAAGGCGCTGCATTGGCTCGCACAGAAGAGGGTCGACTACATTGAGACCACGCCCTCTGTGCCGATGCTGTCGCACATAAGGATTGTGTCGTTCATGGTGTTCCTGCTTGCTGTCGACTGCATCTTCCTGTCCAACTCATTGATGTCACTGATAAAGAAGCGAGAGGCGTCTGTTGCAATCTTCTTTTCCTTTGAGTAAGCTATCTCGAATCCTTCTTTATTCTCAAATTGGGTCGCGTTGCAACTCCTTGATGTCCATATGATTCAGTATGGAATATATACTTTGGTTGAAAGGGTGTAAAGTTGCGTAAAATTGTGCTCTGTTCCATGAAATGAAAATGTCCCGTTTCATGAAAAGGGGCATTTATGTGACATTCATTTATAAAGGTAAATGTGGATTTCATTTACTAACCGACAAGAAAGCATCAGTAGGATATTAGGCTGCTAGCTATTTGGTCAATGTCTCAAATCTATCTTTACAATTTCCATTCTAGAATCATGGGCGAACAGTTTAGGTGTTCTATTTTGAGCACTGCATGTTTATCTCACATGTGAACGTGCCAATTGATGCTGTAAACCTCTTGGCCAATTCACGCCTTAATGGTAATCTGTTTAGATAGGCTTAGGCCTCTGGTGGCCCCTTCCCGAAAAAGTTGCATTTGTACAGCTTTACTATGATGAACTTCACTGAATCATAAGTTATTTGGTTTTTTCCGAGTTTTATTTTGCATACCTTGGTTTCTACTCGGCCTAACATGCTTTGGTACCTGGTCGTCACTTAATCATTTCACTTGCTGCTTCCACTAAGACATGGATAAGTTGTTCTAGTATGTTTACCACCTCAATCTCAAACCCCATTCATTAACGCTATGGTTGTAATGTTTCAGGATATGAGTCCAGGAACTTATTAAATTATCTGTTTAAATCCAGTTCCTTAAAGTGAAAGTGGTTCGAAACATTAAATCTGAATTGTTTAAATTGCAGTAAGACTTATCATCTGTAAATTTTGCTTGTTTATTATTTATTTTCAAGTACAGGACATGCCTTTTCAAGCAAGGTAACAACCATATTGACTAATCTTATATATACTTGAGGTTACGCTTCTATTTTTATGAAACCTGCTGGTAATTCTTTAATTGCTGTTTCGAGATATTGAAATTCATAGTGATTCACAAATCATATTTTTCAGGTATATGATACTAGCAACATCGACGGTATCGACATTCGTGAAGTATGTATTCTATGTCAGCGACATGCTAATGGAAGGCCAATGGGAGAAAAAGGCAGTGTACACCTTTTATTTGGAGCTCATCAGTGACCTTGTGCACTTGTCTTTATATATGCTCTTCTTCATAGCTATCTTCCTGTAAGTTTTCTGAAGCTGATATTTCTCTTTAACGGTACTGTAATTTGAACTTCAGTGGCTGATCTGTTGTACCGATATCAGGAACTATGGTGTGCCACTGCACTTGATCCGTGAGCTGTACGAGACCTTCCGCAACTTCAGAATTCGTGTTTCAGATTATGTACGCTACAGAAAGATAACTTCCAACATGAATGAACGTTTTCCAGATGCTACAGCTGATGAGCTCATTGCGTGAGTTATTTAATTTCGTTGGTACCATTTCACTTTATTTAACGACGGACATTGTTTGTGATTAGATATCTTTGTGTTTTAGGAGTGATGCTACATGTATAATTTGCCGTGAAGAGATGACCACAGCAAAGAAGCTGCTTTGTGGGCACTTGTTCCATGTGCACTGTTTGAGGTCATGGCTAGAGCGCCAACATACTTGCCCCACATGTAGAGCTCCCATTATTCCCCCGGACAATGGACGTGCTGCATCAGCTCGACAACATGGAGCTCAACCAGGGGTTCCGTTCGGTGAGCTTCCTTCTGTTGTTCTATTTTTTTTCTTTGCATTTTTCTACTTAACCTATTATATCAGTGAGTGCTACATTAGGCAAGCAGTTTCGTATTTGATTCCTAATTCAGTGTTACGATAAACAGCTGCAGGCACTGGCACTCCAGGTTCAGAAGGAGCACCAAGTGAGAACGTGAACAGGCGCCAAGCAAAACTTGAGGCTGCTGCTTCAGCTGCTTCCTTATATGGGAGATCTTTTGCATACCCTCCAACCAACACTTTGAATAGGTATGTTTTTCAACATCTTTGGTACTTCTCTGGATGTCCAAAATGCGGACTCTATTTTTTTGTTGTGGAATCATCAATTTTTGCAACTTCTGGAATTTATATATGCATCTCATTTGCAAGCTACCACATTGTTAACCCGGAATATATTTATGGAATTTGCCAGTTTGGTTACAGCTTTTTGTGTGCTATGTTGATGGTGGTTGAGTTTGCTGGATAATATTGTAGCAATGTAATTTTTTCTTACTAACCATATGCTCTTTGGGATAGTTTGGGTTTGCCACTAAGCCTTCCATTTATACCCTTTTTTCATTTTCATTTTTAGTTGGCACTGAGGTGGTCCCATTGTTGGCCCAGACAGTGAAAATGAAAGAAATAAGATGAATGCAACACTGGGGCAAAAAACAAAATCGCCTCTTATGCTCATTTTGTCCTTGGAACACAATATGACTTGTGGTTTTTGTTTTCAAGATAAATTTAATTTGCCTTTTCAGAGCCGGGTTGCATTTTCATTAGGTGGTTATTATAGCCATTTTTGTTAGCTCTTAGGTGCTGGAGATTGGGTTATTCCCTGTGTTTGACTGTTTTCATTTTTCTACTGATAGACTGTGAAACAGTGGTATCTTGTGACGTACATTCTAATACTATAACTCAAAGTACCTTTTATTCATTCTTCAGGTATTCAGGACCTCTACATGCTACATCAAGTACTTCACAATCTGGAGAAGCAAGTACTTCCAATCAATCACAGGATGACCGGCACAACACTGGGGATCCCTCAGCATCTCAACCTTTTATTTCACATGGTCCTATTGGCTCAACAGCAAGCAACACCGACCTTGAAAAATCACTACAAGTGGCCTATGAAAACGCTATAAGGAGTCAGATAGAGGTAATAATTCTCCTAACGCAACCTGCTTTAATCTTACGACAGTATTTGTGATGGGCCTCACAAGTGTCATATGAAAATGATCTTAGCTAGATAGACATATTTCTGAATAAGATGCACATGTTTGGAAATTGTTAATGAGTGCTGTCACCAATGATAACTTAATGAATCTGGACCATTCAATTAGCATCCAATGGCCTATACGAGTTTGCACGATTCCACACAAAGATTAGCTCGTTGCACTGGATGTCCCTGGGCCCTGGCAATGTTGGTGGCAAACATATCCATTGCAAACCATATATCAGTTGCAATCATTTAACATATTTTATTTGAGCACCAAATTATTGTGAAAAAATTCTGAACTTTCTGAAAAGATAGTATATGGAGTTCTGTGTCAGCCTTCAGTTTCCAGTTTGAACTCCACAGGAGTTTGGCAACGAGAAAGTTTGTATGCTTCCCTCTCCTCAAAACTTCAATACCAACTGAAATTAACATTTTAATTTTACATGAGGTATATTAGATTATTAGTTAAGTATTTTCTTCACTTTTTCTTTGGATTTTCACGATGTGATGATATTTTAAAAAGTAATCTCTGTGGATGCACCCAATATATTATTTATGCTAATATATCCAATGTTTATTATATCAGTTATTGATCACTGCCCGTAGTTAAGTTGGTGACCAGTAGTAGACTAGTTGTAATTGTTTCATGACATGGTTATCTATAAGATTGATAACGTGTTCATTTCTTTTGTATCACGTTATTCAGCTTCATTACTATCTTGAGATACCCTTGACTCTTAACGAACAGTATGCTATATTCCATCATATTTCTTATGATCATAAAGTAGCTTTAGACAGTCATAGTTCATCAGCTTCAGACGGATATCCTTTGTCATAGCTGCTAGATTATAATCTGAAATGTTGCTCACGACATATGTTTTACCTAAATGTCAAGAAATGACCCCTGGCCAATTTTAACAGAATTCATAAGTTGATTGTTTACAGATGTTGCAAATCCAATTGCAAATGGTGCAGCAAGGGGCTACGACATCGGCAACTAACAATGAGAATGCTGAGCAAGCAAAACATGAGTGAAGTGTATATGGGGAAGTGGGGTCTCAGGTTTGGATAAACAAATAATATAGAGGAAACTTGGCAATACCTGTGGTGAGGGCTCGCTTATGTAAATGTTAGCACCTCTGTCAACATCAAGTGTTTTTTTCGTTTTATGTGCTAGTTTGCATAGCTTTAATCTTGTTGTCAAACCGGGATTATACCATAGAAAGGCAGTCATTGTAACTCTGACTATTGACACCATCTGTGAGATCAAGCAAAATACATCTGCTGGGAAACATTTTTCACTGTACCATCGGAATAAGTCTTTTCTCTTACACACAAAATACCCTCTGTCCCTTCCCTCAAATTATTTATGTGATTGAAAATACATGCTGTAAGATTCTGGTATGATCAAAGTAATTTTCTTCACATTTCTGGTTGGATGGTCATAACTTACATCACAGTTCTTTGATTTGATATGTAAAACGTTGCAATAATATCAACATAAGCAGCAGTGGTCACATTGCTCCGAGCGACCGTATTCTCTAGTCTCATCTAACAGCTAGGTTCTGTTTCAGCACGAACTATTTAAATGCAGTTCGAAGTGGTTCTATCGAAATTTCTGTAGACTGCCTGTCGTGTTGATTACATGTCAGACCACTATTCCCTATTTCTCACAGTAATCTGCACCCCTGGTTCATATTCCCTATTTCTCACAGTAATCTGCAACCCTGTTTTTTTTATTGAACTGTTGAGAGCACGAAGTGCCCAAATTTCATTTCAGCTCAAAAGCGTAGTACAGATAGGAGTACAACACCCTGGAGATGTACAGTTCGAATTGCATCGGGCACAGGGCATGCAGCAGCACTATGAGCTGAGTTCCCGCATGAACTAGTATGTGCAGATCGCATGGATCGTTTAGCCTGATGAGCACAGTTGTGAGCCACTTCATTGATTCCTCTTTCAACATGATAGACTTTGGAGCTCATAGAGCTGGCAAGTTCCTGAAACTGCATGACAAGATTTCCTGAAACTGCATGACAAGATTTCTGACTTCCCGTAGGACAGAGGGATGAGAGGCAGACGGAGCAGCCGCAGAGCGAGCAAAATTTGCCGCGACCGCCCCCGCCAGCAGTAGTGCTTTGACCTTCAGCTTGGAGCGGCGAGGGGATGTTGCTTGCGATCGCCTGAATAAACACGTCCGTGGTTTGCCCCTGCTCCTGCCAATGATAATAGACACCAATTCCAGCTGGAGACGAGGCGTTCGTCCTTGGAATTTTCCAGGCCGCGTCTGTGTAAACTTTCGGACCTGCAACAGTAAGATCTGATCTGATAGTGGTTCCTGGAGTAGGTACAGAGAAGGTGGACAGGGCAGGAGCTCGCGCAGACGAGCTCGCTTCTATTAGTGTTGTGGTTGATCCCTGCCCGAGAGGCTTGTCCATATCCATATCCTGCAACAAAGTTTTGGTTGCAAGTGCAACCTGGTAAGGCTGGCCTTCTTTTCTGCAAAACGAATGATCGATTCTGGATTTCCATAGGCACCGAAGAAAGGTGAATAGGGTGGTCCAAAGACATGAAATTCTTGATTATCTGGGCAAAGGAAGTGCAATTTTGGGTGAAAATTGCGGAGCGAATATACCAGGGTCCAGGGAGGTTGAAACCACGCAGCTCGAGCAAAAAGGCAAATAAAGAACAGGTGCATATCAGTTTCCATTAGCCCGCAGCGAGCACATAATCCGTCGATGCGAGTAGAGAACCTGGCAACTCGACTTTTTGCGGGCGTTCTGCAGCGGCGGAGCCAGGACCCTAAACCTGTGGGGTCATATCCAATATTATGACAAGTTTTATCTAGTTTTAGATTTTTTTTGTATGAAAGCACACATGAATATGAAGTGTTTGCTAAAAAGCTGTGGGGTCAGCTGACCCCACAGCCTCAACGTGGATCCGCCACTGGCGTTCTGGTCTTCTCCCCGGCCGTGTCCGTCTGGGACTCGGAACCAGAGCTCTTCGATCACCGACACCGTGAGGAAGTCGGACCCATAAGATAGCTCGCAATGTCTCGCGATCTTCTTCTTCATATATCTCCCACCGCGCCGGCCAGTCGTTCACACATATCGTAGCCAAGTCAATTAAGCAAAGCTGTTGCAAACCAGGCAACCAGGGATACAATGGCGTCGTCGCCGCTCGAGTTCGAGGATCTGTCTCAGACATGCCGGAGGGACCGATTCTGCCAGCTCTGCGTCCGCGCCTTCTGCTCCCACTGCTGCGGCTCTCACCACAGCCACGGGCTGTCCAACGCCGTCATCCCCGTCGACGTAGACGCCGCCGGCCGGCCCGTCTTCTCCACGGCGCCGCAGCCGTTGCCCTTGCGCAACGGTGTCATCGCCACCATCGCCGCGGAGGACTACGCCACGCGGCTCCCCAGAGACTCGTACTGCATGTTCTGCAACAGGGTCTTCTGCGCCGGCGCCTGCCCGCACCACCACGACACATGCGGCCCTCACGCCGTGCTCCGCGTCGAGGAGCACGGCGGCGCGCACTGCGTCCGGTGCACGGGCTCCGAGCCGTGGTTCCCGCACGTGGAGAGCATCCTCGGCGACCCCGTCGGCGAGGGCGTAGACGAGCACGGGCGGCGCCAGCTGCTTCTGCCCGTGCTGAGGAGGGCGCCGGGCGCGTGCGTGCAGTGCGGCGCCGAGGTGCACTGGGACTTGAGGCAGCACTGCTCGGAGCCCTGTGCCGCCGCCACCGCCGGGAGGTCGCCATGCGGAGGGAACGCCGGGAGGGCAGGAGCGCCGGGAGGGAGCTCGCTGAGCTACAACTCCATTATCAGATCGCCAGGCTACAAATCCGTTAAGGTATAAACCAGTTCACCAATCTACAGACTACTAGCGTACAGTTGCTTCTGTTTTCAGATAGCCAAGCTGCTAGGTGCTAGCCTGCTAGCATCGCGGCTTCGTATTTGAATTCGTACGGTATCTACTTACTGATGGAGTAATACGCAGTAAATCCACACTAATCTGACCTAAGGCTTAATCCTCATTATCTATATGTTCATTACCACTCACGGTCAGATACTGTTCTGCAAGACATCCGTTGAGAACATTGTTCAAACATTTACTCAGGTAATTAATGTCTGTGGTATCATTTACAGCTTCAGTCTCTATGATCCAAACCCAGTGAGAAAGAAATATGCTACTCGCTGCAATTCATACATCATCGATTCTTCTCGAAATAGTGGACTCGGCCAGCCAAGAATCAAGAATACTCTGCAGCCCCGATCTATAAGATGGGTGAACAAGCCTGACGCCGAGTTCCTCTTTCAGACGAGCATTAGAGACCCGTTTTTCAGCAGCTATTATTCGACCCTGACTGTCCGATCCTGCAGAGTCTGTTGCCAGATCAGGATATATTTTCTCTATCAAGCTCTGAGCAAATGCAAAGACCTCGGATCTCGGGGCAGGGTCATCATCCACCACATTGTATATCTTCCTGGCATTGAAATGGTTAAACATCGGAATCAGTCTCTGTATATATTGTCGCCACATTGTAAGGTGCAGATATTTGAGCTATGTTCTGTAAGACAGGTTGAAATGGAGTTCGAGAAAATGCATGAAGGCTCACGCAATTGCTGAGAACTAAGTAATTATGCAGGCATTAGAAAACAGAGACCTTGCAGATCTGATGCTCATGCTAGCCAGGATAGCCTGATAGATATCAGCCACATGGATTCGTGCCGTGTACTGTTTGGACTCCCTCAACTTCTGTCTTCCTGATAAAGATTTTCTCTTAGCTATGGTATCCAAAGCACTGCAACAAAAAAAAAATGGTCATAACTACAGAAAGAAGAATAGTCATCATACTGATGCTTTCAAAACGAAGTAGGATAAGTCAACAGGTACAAAACAATCAAGATAAAAGTGCTACCAATCTTTCATTTGTCAGATAATTGCAAATGCAATGGTGTATATCAGCATGACAATTGCCAAGTCTTGCATTTCTACAGTCGACTAAATTATTTGATAGAAATCAAAATAGTAAAACGAATTGAAGTATAAGCATCACTCAACCTTCTTCCAGGCCCATATATTCCACCCAAACGAAGTACAAAAGCCGACAGATCCAGCTCATCCGCAAGATCCAACCATCCTTCTTCAGCGGCATATCTTAACTTGGAAGACTCACTCTTTGGGTTCACTACATGACTGCATATACAACAGTTTCTTTAGTATTTTTAAAAATGTATCGAGAAAACAGAAACAAACCATTCAGTCTCTTACTCCTCATTAACCCATGCACCACCACAATCACCATACACACCTGGAAAATAATAAGAATCAAAAGGCATTTGTTTAAGCTAACCGGAAAAGCTAACGTACTAGAAAAGAGTGAAAAGAAAATGGGCATTCTAGTGTATCGACATGGCTGCGATAAATCATGTAAGGGTCCTCAAAGAAAAACTGTAGGCACTAAATGTTTTGATTGCTTGAAATTAAATAATACAGTGGAACGGAAAGTATTGAAATATTGGTAACCAATGCCACCCCCAAACCAACATACAAGAGTAGCATTTCACACAATTTATTACTAGAGGTGCAATGGTGCATACAATGTTTGAACTTACCTCAAAGAAAAACTGTAGGCACTAAATGTAGTTAATTTGATTGCTTGAAATTAAATAATACAGTGGAACGGAAAGTATTGAAATATTGGTAACCAATGCCACCCCCAAACCAACATACAAGAGTAGCATTTCACACAATTTATTACTAGAGGTGCAATGGTGCATACAATGTTTGAACTTACCTGTTGAAGAAAGGTAACATAACCATTGAAGATTGCCATCCGTCAGTGTTCTTTGCAGATCAGCATGTGAAGAAAGCAACTGCATAAGTCGATAGATGCAAATAACCATGACGTTAGATCAGATACTCTCAAGTGAATGTGAATGTGAATGATACTGAATTGAGCAGCAAATTATTGGCAACTTACAGGATCACCAACTCCAGGGATGGGGGGAATAGAGATGAGCAAATGCGTTGCATCTTGCAAAGCATGAAGATTACCAAGGCTGGAATTAGCAATCATGAGTAACCAGAAACACAAAGATTAAGCTACGGGAAAGCAAATTCACCGCTATCCACACACAGTAGCACGGGCCGGACAACAAGGGATCAGAATCCTAGATCACCAGTCCAGGACTCACATCATAGTGAAACTTGAAGAAAATGTATCGGAGTACGGTACAAAATTTCGATGGAGTTGATCTTTTTCCCTACAACTAACCAATCTGCTATTCAGTTAATAACAGTTGCAGACTTCACTGCAGTTGTAAGCAAATAGTTTTGGCCTGCAACAGAAACGTTTCATGTTCAACGTTCATTCACCTTTCTAGATGTGATTCAACTAAAAAACATTAATGAAACTATGAGTCGCAGATTTTTTAACCAACAACTAGTGTGGCTAGACTTATCCATGTTCTTCCCAGATGGCCCGTCAAAAGTGCTCAGCAGCAGAGAACAGAAACAATGTTTGAAAGAAAAAAGGGAGAAACCATACCTGCTTCTCGTGGCATCGAAGACGGAAACGTTCATGCCCAGCTTCTCCAGCTCCATCTTCTTGGCGGCACTGGTGCACGTCCCGGACACCCGCCTGCGTTCATCCAGACACAAATCAGGACCGAACTCGAGGGAGGACGAAATGGCAACAGCAGCAGCAGAGTCCAATCCACTGTTGGGGACATCGATCAGGTGTCAGGGGAGGTGGGAGACCGGAGATAAGTCAGAGAAGCGGTAAAACGGGGCGGGGAGGGGGCTGAGAACGACGGCGGACTAACCATCCCTGCGCGAGGAGGCGCTCTGAGACGTAGCGGCCGACGAAACCGGTGCCGAGCACGAGCATGTGCCCAGGCTTCTTCGGCTGCGCGGCCATCAGCGGCACCGCCGGCTTGGGGGCGATTCCTCGAACCATCGTTCTTGGTTAGGGCCTGGGGGGGCTGGGATTGGGTTCTGTTTCCTTGGACACTACAGAGGGAGACCAACGAATGTTCAGATCGTTTTATCGCCGTACAGCAACAGCCAACAGGTCTTTTGAGCGTACTGTCACTCTTGCTCTCAGGATCAGCTATCGATGATGCCAGGCCAGCGGTTAAACGGAATTGTAGAGTTAGCATCCGCTGCTATACTATTTCCTCGTTCCAAGTCCTCTCCATTGGGTCCATATGGATCGTTTGGCTACCTATTCATGCGACACAGAAACCCCAAGATAACACCTACACAAAATCACCGCTTGGTTCACGTGATTTCAGACCTTCAGCCCAAAGAAAAAGCACACTGTCAACCTTGCTGGATTCCAACTTAGACCAGCTAGTTTTTAGATCAGACAGCAAAATCGTTACTGGAGAGCTCCAGCCTTAACAAACATCACACGAGTTAAACCGGGCAATCATCGGTTAGAGACTTTGGAGTACATCATGGCTGATAATAACATCAGGGAACAAGTCACTGATCATTATTTAGTCAAGGGTGCAATGTACAGCTTGCTTTACCGATCGAGGAAGAGTACAGACTCAGTTTATTGGACACATGAATAACAGTTTGTCATCATCTAAATGGAGCTGCTGCGTGCTGCAGACTAGCGCCACCGTAGCGCGGCTAGTGCTTCCCCATGGACACGGGCATCTCCAGCTGCCAACACGTTGAAACCTGAAAAACGAAGAGAGAGAATCACACCTTCCGTACCCGAAACATTTGTTTTCAATTAATTTAAAAGCACAACAGAAATGCCGGTGCCAGTTTTTGCATCTCGGCGCACATAATACCGATGTTTTTCATAGTGTTGCAATTTTCTGAGTGGGAGGGATGCAAAATAGAAGTAATTTGGAAGCACAATTTGTTGAAATTAATGAGAAGACTCGAGTCTTATACTTGTGGGCCGAGATTCCGAAGTGACAGGCCAGTGGAGCTTGTCCCCTTCCCAATTGGTTATTGACCCTCCAGCTCCTTCAATCACTGGTACCAATGAGAGAAAATCGTATGGCTGCAAAACAGAATGAACTTATTAGTATAAGACTTGCGTATATTTGATGGATTTTGAAAGAATGGTGGACAGAATACTAATCTTTTTTTTTAGAAAAATGCTAACAAAATCACTCAAATATGAAGCCAACTTGAGCCAAATACTTGCCCAGCATGCTCAAGTTTGGTCCATTTTAGGCACCAATAAAATAATATAAACGCTAAGCTTATATACCTTCAACCCAGATTCAACAACAAGATCCACAAAACCAGAAGCCAGGAGAGCATAAGCATAACAATCACAGCCGTACAGTGGGACTTTCACCTTGCATCACAAACGAGTAAAACAGCAAACGTGTGAGTTGGGACGTTGATGGTACAAGTTTACAAACCAAATATAATAACAAAAAATGGTACCTACCTTGTCTCGTACACGAATAAATGCATCTTCAGCATCTCCTTCAAAGAGATGTGGACTCGTTGTATATCTGATGCATGCAAAACAATGATTATTACAAGGGAAGGCATGATTAAACAATGCACTTTCATGTATTGTGTCTATGTACTAAAACATAATATACCTACAAGTAAGCTTGCTCCAATTCACTGCAAGGACGGACAGATATTTCTTGCCCGTTTAAGGTTGTTTTCTTCCCGTCCACCCCAACCCATCTCTCCCTCAAGATTGGCTGATCGATAATGCCAATTACCTAAGTAGAAGCATAAAAGTCAAGGGCAAGTAATATCAAAAAAATATCAAATATGTATGCTGCACTTAGACAAAAAGTCCAGAAGAGAATTTAGAACATGTATAATGGGCTGTGATTAGAATAACAATTGTTTCAAAAGTTGCATCGGATACCATGTAGTGGCAGTTCGTTGTTGGAAGTATCAACAAAATGTCAAAATCAAGCTAAATCAGAGGGTAAATGTAATTATATATGATATTGCAGCGGTAGCCTGTAGTCAACAAAATGAAGAATAGACAAGGAAACTAAGGAGATATGAGCGAGAGAAATTAGCATACCGGCTTCCCATTATGCAGAAGCGAAATAAGTGTACCAAAGAGAGGCTTGCCTACGAACAAAGAATCAGCATCCATCCTTGTTAGTTAAGCTCAAATTAGTTGGCCGAAACATACAATGGTTTACATTTGACTACCTGTTATGAAGCTCTTTGTACCATCAATGGGGTCCAAGACCCATACATAGTCAGCAGACTTCTCCACACATTTCCAACCGTTCTCCTCGCCGAAACTGCAAGAGTCCAATGAAGATTGCATTATTTATCATACTGTAGTAGTGAGCTAGAGTATTGTGAGGACCAAGCAAAGTAATCTCACACAGCATGAGTAGGGAAGCTCTTCAGTATGACTGACATCATTGCTTCCTCTGCTTCCCTATCTGCAATCGTGACGGGACCTGCATTTTTTATAGTAAATCCAGTTCAGGACACAAAAAGTTATGAAGCCACCGATTAACAGCTAACAGATTGACTTGAGTAATAAATACAATTTCAGCCCAACTGTTCACCAACTTCAATAATTCAGAACCACATACAGATTTCATTTACAAGTGTGTGTTCTCTTTTCCATGAGATGATTTACAGAAGTCCTACTGCAGGACAAGGTAAAAGATACTACTGTGTTACAACAAACTATCAATAGGCGATGGAACAAAACTATCACTAGGCATCTTCAGACATCTTTATTTTTGGCAGGAGGATGCACCATTTTGACTAAACTATCACTGGACACCACCCAATAGATGAATTTCATCTTCCAGTTTGTAAATAATAAAACAAGAAAAGGTATTATTAACAGAACAAACTATCATCTCTCTGACTACCAACACCTAACTACGATCCCCTTCGAAATGCCTACAAGCAGAGAGGAGGAGAGCAACGCACTATGGTCCTCCTTGTCGATGATCTCAAACCGCTGCCGGAAGTACTTCCTGAGCACCTCGCCCGCCGCGTCGGCCGCGCTCTGCGCCACCTCCACCAGCCGCTCCATCGCTACCCCCTCCTTACCCGCCGCCGGCACCGCCCAGCCGGTCCCCTCCGAGGCCGAGGCTCGCACCGAGCTCATCGGGCGCCCGGCTGTCCCGCACGCCCGAACCGCCGCAGCCGCGGAGGAGGCGGTGGCCTGGAGGAAGCCGGAGCGGAGGCGGTGGCGGAGGCTAGGGTTTGGGGAGGCGGGGCGGGGGATGGGCGAGCTGGTTTGGATGGTGGAGGTGGGGGGAAGCATTGGGGTGGAGGGAGAGAGCGGCGGCTGGCGGCGAGGTTTAAATACTGGCGCCGCGCGGGGAGGGGAGGGAGGGGAGCGGTGGAGGGTGACGACCGCCGCCGCGAGGTGGGCTCGTGGGTTTTGTTGGGTTTTGGCCGTTGCTCTGCCGCTCGAGGTCTGGATTGAGGACGCAGCTTCGGTGACTCGCTGTTTACAAGTCACCGAGCGACTTGCTCCTCATCTGTCCCCTTCATTTTGATCTGACGGACAAGATTCATTCCAATCTGAAAGTTAAAAATAAAAATATTCAGAAAAAATTGAAAAATTTCAGTAAATCATAAATGTTTCGTTTTGTATTCTCTAAAAGTTTCATCCTATTGTGATTAATGGTTTGTGAAAAAATAGCATTTTATGTTTTAAGCTAAAAAAACTATGTATTCACAAACCATTGGTCCAAATCAGATATAACTTTCACTCGACTCAGGAAAGTTGGTTCGTTCTGGTCGTTGTGATGATGAGCGCGGTACTTTTTTTTTTGTCAAATCTGGGCCTAGCGTGAACTAATAATAATAGACAAATTGTAATGTCATATCCATTCTAATCCTATAGGATTTCTAATGTAGCCAAGTTTGTTCAATTCCATCACAGAAAAGGAAAGGATTCTTATAAAGAGGTTTAAGCGGATGTTAAAATTCGTATAAAATGTAGTACAAAGGAATTATAAGAAAAAAATCTATGAAATTCAATCATGTGAATCAAACAACTTACATAGGAAAAATTCCTAAGCAATTCAACCCTTTAATTTTTTTATAAAAATATTTTAAATCAGAGAGGCACTGTGGGAACCCTCCCCCTGTTGGTCTAATTATTTTTTTAGGTCAAAAAGCCACCAATGGCCAAAATCATGAAGAAACTTACAAATTTTGGTAGTGGGCAGAGAACCGTTTTTGGAAGTTTTCATAAACAACATGACCATTTACCGGACGTGTGAAATTAGATTTGGATTTATGTAGCATAAGTTACCTAGCTTTGTAATATAGCTTTTACATGAACTAGATTTTTTCTGCTGCTTTTTCACACATGTTACAAAATGGTCATTTATATTGTAAGAACATAAGACAATAAGTATCTATCCTGACGTAGGGTGGCCACGGCAAGTCTCAGGGTCGAGTACCCCAGGTTGATTGAGAGGGAGAGAGATAAAGTGCTGGTAGTTACCACGGCTGACAAGCAAGGCAATTTACCCAGGTTCAGGCTCCCGAAGGATAATACCCTATTTTCTGCTTGTCTGAGATTGATATTATGGAGGTGTTACAATGGCGATCCCGGCAAGATGTTGACCTCTCTAGGGTTCTGGTGTCCAATAATCGTCCCCCTAGATCGGCGGCCCTCTCAGCCTTTATATTGGAGGCTGGGTCTCGGGAGTTCGCAACCGATTAGGTTTACAGGTAAGATAAGTCCCTACCGACATAAGCTTCACCCGCCTTGGGGCGTACTCCATCTTCTTTGGGCCCCCTTCGTGGGCCTCGAGTGTTGTGTCCTAGTAGGCCACCTGCTGGGTCCTAGTCCTTGCGTGCACCAGGTATCAAGATGGCAGCTTTCCCCGTGGGGACGGGTACCCGCGGGTATATACCCGCTAAGAACCGGGTACGGGGGGCAAATTGCCCCCACGGGGAGAGCCTGGCGGGTACCCGATAGCTTAGCGGGGCGGGGATGGGGCCAAAATCACCCCGTGGAGGCTCCATGGATACCCGCTAACTACTGACATGTGGGCCAGGACGATATTTATTCACCTTAAAACTCTACGCAAAGGCCCACGGCCCACCTAACTGACCTAAACGCTAGCACACGCACGCACACGATGACACGACGGATCGATTCCCCTGCGCTCAATGCGCCGCGCCGTCGCCTCCCGCCTCCCCTCGTACTCGTCTCGCTCGCCTCCAGCCTCCCCCAGTTCGCTCGCCTCCGTCTCTTCTGCTCTCTTCTCTCTCTCAACTACCAGCATAACCCAGTTCGTCGAGCGCCGCCGTGCACAGGGGCTCGCGCGAGCGAGCAACCACCGTCTTCTTCCTGTTCCTCACCTTCTCGAGCGGCACCGTGCACAGGTGCTCCCGCGAGCTACCGAAGAACTCCTCTCCGCCCAGCACCCACCTCTTCTCGGCTATGGTCGCCGCCATGACCTAGCTCGCCGGTGTCGGCTTCAAGGTCCCCATGGAGACCCGGTGGGTGCCGGGTACCCGACAATGACGGGGATGGGGGCCGTTTCTCCCCCGATAGCTTCGCGGGGATTGACGGGTACTGGGACTGGCGGGGATCGGGGCGGGGACGGTGGAGTCATACCCGGCCATACCCGTCCCCGTTGCCACCTTGAACCAGGTACCTTCATGGTGGGGCACCCGATAGGTAGGCCCAAGTCAGTAGCCCCCGAGTGCTTGGTCGAATCGGAGAGTCGGGTAAGGACTCCTCTCCAGGTGCACGTCGTCTCTTGCCTGTTGTAGGATGCTTTGCTTCGAGTCGGTAGTGCATCGACTGCTTTCTATGTTCATGTTTTGCTGCCTATTTGACAGGTTCTAGGGATGGTGACATAGCTAGCCTGATTCACTCGACGGATCGGGATCAGTTAAATGCACTCGGGCAAAAACCTAGCTAGCCTACTTCAAGTTCGAGTCCCCGGACTCGAACCTGAAAAGAGCTTATTAGCATCGACTCAGGCCGCGGAGATCTTACAGAGGATATGGTAATGTGATAAATTGGGTACCCAACGCGTCCGTCAGGATTTTCTTCATGCCTGATGGCACGGAAGTTACAGGGCGAACGCAGCGGGTGCGAGCCCTGGCCGGCTCGACGGATCGGCAGGTCTTATCTTTGCATGTTGAATGCAGCATCCGAGGATCGTATGCGGCGGACGCATCTCGGGTAAAGAATGTTTTGCGACCGTTGTGCCCGTGGTCTTTGTATAGAGCTAAGTAGCTTTGGTCGGTAATAACTTCGACTGCTTACTTCGGGACTCGATGGCCTCATGGTCTTGTGTTTATCGGGGGCGCGATAGCGCTCCCGATGGGAGTAGCCCCCGAGATTAAGCTGAATTGCTTGCAATTGAGGTTAATCTCAATTAACCTTCAGTTGAAAGAAATTTTTGATGTGCTCCCGATGGGACTGAATAAAGGATGACTTGGGGACTCGACAAAAGAAGGAGTCCCTTTCAGCCTGCTGGCCCACTGAAGGAAATATGTTTTGGGGACTCGACAAATAAAGGAGTCCCTTTCGGCCTGCTGGCCCACTGAAGGAAATATGTTTTGGGGACTCAACAAATAAAGGAGTCCCTTTTCAGCCTGCTGGCCTACTTTAAGTGCTCCGGCAGCAACGTGCCGCAGTTGAATGATAGGAGGGTCCGTCAGAGGGACTCGACAGCCTGTTGGCTTTGCTTTGTTATCACGAGGCTGACTCGCCATTTTCTCCAGCTCGAGAAGTGACGCCATGCATGACGATGCTTGCTTGCACGGTGCTGATGATCCCGAAGAGCAAGTCTTGATGCCTGCACAAATAAACGGGATTAGGCTGAGACTCCAAGTGCAGAGTATGTAGTAAGTGGAAGACAGTTTTCCCCACGAGGGGTGACTCGAAGGTTTAATATCAAACTCTCGGGGAATCTGAAGTGGTAGATTTATCTTCTTATCCTTCTTTTGGTTACCTACAAAACAAGGTTAGATGTTTTGGTCATCAACCTCACCTGTGGTTGTCAAGCACAAGGTGTAAGAATGATATCAGGATAGTTATGCAATGCAAACAAGAAATAAATATGCAATGATGGTGGATGCAATGATAAATGATATTTTTGGGTTTTTGAATGATGTATGCAAGATGAAAAGTATTTTTATATTTTCGGATTTAATGATGGCTGAAAATAGAAAAGTGGTATATGGTGTTGGAAAGGTGTTTCTTATGATTAAAAATGGACTGGGGTTCATGGTTTCACAAATGCACTCTCTCTTTATAAAGTGGTAGACAATGGAACACACACAGTTAACATATGAGATTGCAACACAGGGTTTGATAACAAGTTACTTAGATATATGGGCATCACGTCCTAACATAGAGATCTTTTGGTTATTAACCTCTCTTATACTCCACCAAGACGCGAACTAAATCATAACACCTTAGTAATTAAGATAACTCAGAGTATAGCATTAAGTATCATGACATGAAGTGAAAATAAGAACATGCTAGATCTAGTCATGGAGTAGTGGCAATGGTCACGCCCATATCCCCGGTAGCATGGTATTTTAGTTTATCCCTAGTGAGGCAACAAAGTAAGGTAAAGATACCAAAGTGGATCGCAGAACTTTCTCTCACGTTCACTGCACTAGCCACCCCCGTTACTCCAACTAATGCACACGTTCCCCCTCACATGCTCTCATAAACATGCTTGATCAAAACAAGTAGACAAGAACGGGGTACATAATATGCATCTATACTCATAACTGAAACAAACATTGCAATCTTAAACATATATTAACTCATAAAGATCCACCACAAAGGTATTACAACGGTGACCGTAATCAGGTTCAGCAGCTCATACGGTGCTAATTAGTGAAGCTCAAGAGAGGAGAGATACATAAGTTACTTCCACAAACCCATAGTCCAGAGGTGGACTACTCCCTCTTCATCATGGAGACGGTGGAGAAGTCGATGGAGAAGATGGAGACCACGCCGGCAGCGCCCCGCCGGAGTTTTCCCCCTCCAATCTGCAGCTCCTGATCTCCGTTTCGGTGTTTCTGTGTTTGTGCGGCGCTCCTTCCAGAGAACGTCGGGGGACCTTTTTTATAGGCGTTTTTAGGTCAAGACGATGTCGGTGGAGAAAAGATCGAAGGCAACGGAGCCACGAGGCCCAAATGGGTGGGTCCCACGCGGCCTGGTACTGTGGCCGCGTGGGCCCCCCTCGTTTGGCCCTCGGGCCTCCGTTTGCTCGCTTCCTTTTTCGGTAGTCCTTCTTCCTTCCAAATATTGACGCCCGTAAATTTCCAGGTGATTTCGTTGACGTTTGGGTCCCTGAAACATTAAAATACAAAACTAGGGTTTTCTGCCTGTGCAGGGTTAATTCCATAAAAATAGGAAATCATTAAGATATTTCCAAAATCATGATAAAACATTGATATAACCCTTATATGATGCAAATATGATTGGAATATAAGCAATTAAAGTGCAAAGTTCATGTATGCATTTTACATGCATCAGGTGCCACCGATGAGACACGACGCTGTGGTCCCAGTGTCAGTGTTGACCAGGAGAGACGCAGTTTCAGTTGCGATTTGACCACACGGCGCGAAGATTCCGGGACGTGATGATGGTTTTCCTATTTTTCTGTGCGTAGTGGGCGGCGTGGCCTGCGACGGTTGCGTTTCGCCGCCGCCACGTGTAGGGCTGGATGCAGGCCGTTGCTACCGATGCTGCTTGGATGGTTCAGATTTGGCGGCGCCGCGGTATATTTATTTCACCGCGATGGGTAGATCGATTTCATCCCCATTATCGCCGCTCTCTTTCCGTTGCTCTGTCTTCTTCCTCACTCCTGCCCTCCATTGTTGTTCGCCCAAGCTTTGCTCGCGCTTCCTCCACTTAGCCACTAGCCATGAAGAAGGCAGGCATGAAGAAGGTGGCGAGCTCCGCCGTCGCCGGCGCGGCAGGGACGAAGACCAAGAGGGGAGTACGGCAGTGAGCACCGCCGCCATTGCTGACGCCGCTAGCGTGGATACGCTGGAAAAGATCCCCGGCGACTGGGTCAAGTCGTCCGTCAAGGCGCAGCAACTGGATGATCTTCGGGAAGAAGGACTGCTGCCGCCAGCGGACCAGGTGGCGACGCGCGCGCCTGGGAAAGAGGTATTCCCGCAACCTCGGCCCGGCGAGCGCGTCTGTTTTGTTGATTTATTGTATCGGGGGTTCTCCTTCCCCTTGCATGATTTCGTTCGCGGGCTTCTGTACGCGTACGGGGTCCAGATGCATGATCTGACCCCGAACGTCGTCCTGCACATCGCGTGCTTCATCGTCCTGTGCGAGTGCTTCTTGGGAGTGCACCCGCACTGGGGCCTGTGGAAGACCATCTTCAACGTGAAGAGGAACGTGGGTGCTGGTGGCACTTACCCACTTGGCGGCTTCAGCATCCAGGTGCGCGGCGACACCTCCTACTTCGCACTGAAGCAGGTCGACTCCGTCCAAGGCTGGCGGAAGAAATGGTTCTACGTCAGCGCTGCATAGGAGGGCCTCCCCGCCTTCGTGGCCAGCAAGCCCCTGAGGAAGTCGAACGCTTGGGCGCATATGCTGTCGAGTGAAGACAAGGCGGAGGTGGCGCCTCTACTGGGCAAGGTTGCCGAGTTGCTGAAGACAATGGGCAAGGAGCTGGGCGGCATCCACCTCATTGCCACATTTGTTAAGATGCGCGTGCAGCCGCTACGACTTCGAGCGCACCCAATGTGGGAGTTCCAGGGCGCAGATGACTCCTCCCGCCTAACAAAAGAGGAGTTGTCTAAGAGGGAGGTTGTGAACAAGGTGAGGTCTGTGACTAGCCTTCGCGCTTTAGACCCCTGCAACATCGACTGCCCCATTACTCCCTACGGGGTTGACAACCGACTGCCTGAGGTGAGTCTGGTCTTGCTTTTTTGTTATCAATTCTTCTATGATGTTGTTGCATGAACTATATTGTGCTTGTATTGCAGGGGCACCCAAGTCTTTCTTGTCTTCCAACTTTACCCGAGAATGGGTCGACTTTCGAGGTAGAGTTCCCCGAGGTGGAACCGGTTGATGAAGATGACTCTGTTCCCTCTGCCACCACCTCACCTGATGAAGGGGTGGAGGAAACGGAGCAGGATGATGAGGAGGAGCATCCGCCGAAGCGTCGCCGACAGGAGCAGGCGAAATCGGCGGGTTCACCGTCTCACATGGCGGCGCTGGAGGATGATAGGGACTCGGGTTCCTCTTCGCCCAATGCGAAGGACCCGATGAATGTTGTTCCACTCGACACGGCGCCCCTGCTAGCGACGCGACTGAGTTCGGCGACATTTTCGCCACAGACTCCTTCGACAGCGAGGAAGATGAAGAAACCAGGTGACCACCCTTACGAGTGTGGAGTTTTATTTGGCTGGTCCTTTGCAAGGTTACTTGAATGGAAGGCTTTGTGTGCAGTGCTGGACGCGGCACTGGTGCATCTCCTTCTCCTGTCTTGGAGCAAACGTCGGCTCGAGCTGGTGCGGAGTCACAGCTGATTCTTCCGGAGGCCTCTCCTTCTCCGACTGCGACGGCCAGGACGGAGGTCATGAAGACTTCGGCTCCCTCTGTTCCAGAAACAAATGCGCCGCCCTCTTCGAGCGCTACGTCTCTCCAGGATCATGTAAGTATCTTATGTCTTTCTGATTTATCGGGTGCGCGACAGCACTCCCGATGGGAGTAGCCCCCGAGGCTATGTGCAACTGGTATAGTTGTGCATAGGCTCAATTTCATGTGTTCACGTGCGCTGTGCAGCCCTTCTGCCGCAGCCTCATGGAGTCAGGCGCGGCTTACGTCCAAATGGAGCGGGAGAGGGACCAGCTTCGCCTCGAACTGGAACAGTCGAAGCGTGAGTAATTTCTCAATTTGATTGTAACTTGTAGTCCCTCCCGCTTCGCATCGGTTGGACATTTCCTTCTTTCTGCAGGTGACCAGGAAGCTGTTGTGCGTCGGGTGCTCGAGCTGGAGAAGAAACTCAAGGCTCAACATGATGGCGCTGAGCGAAAGCTGAAGGAGTCCAAGGCCCGAGAGGATGCGGTCCTCTAGGGCGAAAAATTGCAGGTTGAGCGCCTGATGGCCCTTGCCCATGTTGTGGGAGGTAATATCTCATTCGTGTCTTGTTCGCTTGTAGTTTGTTCTCCCAATTCAGTCGAATTGGTACTAAAATTTGTTGGATGCGCAGTAGACACCATGGGGTGTGATGAAGGCTGTTTTCTCTTCGTCCTCGACTTTCATCCTGATCTGGTTGTAGCCTGAGTAGGTATCCAAGAAGGATAGGCGTGCACAGCCTGCGGTCGAGTCGATGATCTGGTCGATGCGCGGAAGCGGAAATTGATCTTTCGGGCAACACTTGTTGACAGAGGTGAAGTCGACGCACATGCGGAGGATCTTCGTGTTCTTCTTTTCGACCAGTACTGGATTGGTAACCCAGTCTGACTTCTTGATTTCTCGGATGAACTTGGCGTGGAGTAACCTGTCGATCTCTTGTCCTATGGCGACTCGCTTCGGCTCGGAGAAGTGGCGCATGGATTGCTTGACAGGTCTGGCGTCAGGATATAATTGAAGGGAGTGCTCGGTGAGTTCCCTGGGTACGCCTGGCATATCTTATGGCTGCCAGGCGAACATTTCCCAGTTCTCACGTACGAACTCGACGGTCGCGCTTTCCTATGCGGGAGGCAAGCTTGACGAGACGAGGACCGTCTTGGAGGCGTCAGTCGGATGGACTTGGTGTGCTCTTGTGTCGTTGGTTGTGCTGAAGGCGGCGTCGGGTGCCGGTTTCTTGCTCACGGGGAAGAGGGTCTTGTCGTTGTTGAATGACAGCTCTTCAAGCTGCTGCTGCATGTCGAAGGACTCGGAGATCTTGCTGAAGTCGCGGTCGCAGTTGTCCGAGCGCTGGAAGTCGCCGCGCACGGTTATGATTCCCTTTGGTCGTGGCATCTTAAGCATGAGGTAGGCGTAGTGCGGAACTGCCATAAACCGGGCGAACATCGGGCGTCCAAGTATAGCATGGTACTGTGATTTCCAGTCGACCATCTCGAAATCAATCATCTCCCTTCTGAAGTGATCGGGTGTGCCAAAGATAACTTGTGGAGGGTGGTCCTCTTAAGAGAATGTGATGCTGGTCTCCGACCCCTTGAGGTACTCTGGTACGGCCGGTGGGCATGTCACGGCCTGATATACTTGTCGAGTGACCAGCTTCTGGCATCGGTTTGACGGGCGTCCCTTCTGGATCATGTTCATCTGCCCGCGGGCTTGAGGGTACCGATCCCCTGCTGCAGGAGGTGCTTCCAGCCGTGGCTGGTGCTGGATTGCTCCTGCCATATGCGCGGGTTGAGGTGCTGCGGCTGGTGGTGCCTGAATAGCTAACTGCCCGGTTGGTTGAGGTGCAGGAGGCACAGTAGTCAGGATCCTGGTGAACGCTCCGTGCATACGATGCATCTTCCGGCAGTCTTTCAGCAGGTGGCTGGAGATTAGCTTGCTGGTTTCTTCGCTTCTGAACATGTGGAACTTGCATGGTTGCTCGAGTTCTTCTTCAGGTGTAAGGTCTGGTCGCGGGTTGTCGCGGGTCCGTCGCCTCCATTCGCGCCTCTGGTTTCCGTCGCTGCGGTAGTCGTCACGACCTCGACTGTTCGGGCGACTGTTGTCGCGGCTTCTGTCGTCACGGGGGTCGGCAAACCCGGTCGCTACTAGTTCGACTGCCTCGCCGTCCTCGTAACGGGGCTTTCGCTTGCGGCGTCGGTCGTCGCCGCGGCTGTCTCTCTAGCTGCTTGGACCGCCTTCGTCCTTTGGCGAGTGAAGGAGCTCGTTGCGCACAGAGTCCTCTCCGTCCGCCCATTGGTTGGAGATCTTCATGAGTTCGACTATGGAAGTTGGCTGAAGGCGACCACAGGCCTCTCGAAGGTCGTGTCGGATGACACCGCGAATGAAGGCGTCCATTGCTCTATCTTCTGAAACGACTCCTACGGAGTTGCGCATGAGGGTCCAGCGCTGGATGTATGAGCGCAATGTCTCGTCCTTTCGCTGTTTGTAGGCTTGCAGTTCCGCGAACGTCGCAGGCCTCGAGTATGTTCCAAGGAAGTTTCTGATGAAGGCCTCCTCGAATTGGGTCAAACGAGTTACGAGGTAAGTGTCGGGGGAATAATAAATGGGTTAACCCGCAGCTCACAAGACCAACGCGACTTATTCAAGCAAGGTGCGGCTCAACCTCTGTTCAAGACCGCACCACTCGTGGGCTTACACGAAGATAGGCCGACTCAAGATCATGAGGAAGGATCTAGAAGACCGGAGAAGATATAACTTGGGGGACACGAAGATTAGTCTCCAAGTAGGACTCCGGCTCATACTTTCCTTGGGATAGAAGTTTCCTTATAACCTTGCGAGCCATCGTCATTATAAGGTGGACTCCAAGGACCTAGAACCCTAAGCGAAAAAGCTATCAAGCTCTGAAGCTCTCAAGCTCCAAAGCCTAGATCTCAAGGCGACTCGACATATCGATCGCCAACCCCTTGTAACACCATATTCATATCAATACCAATCTAGTATAGGCAGGACGTAGGTCTTTACCTCACATTGAGGGGCCGAACCTGGGTAAATATTGTCTTCCTCGTGCCCTGCGATCCTTAGCTCGGAGACGATTGATCTGCTCAATCCCAACCTCTACGAAGTCATCTCCAAGACATCTGACATGACAAACCCACGACAGTTGGCGCCCACCGTGGGGCCTGCGGTCGAGAGCGTCATGTTCCGTGCTAGATCTGTGCCAGGGACAGAGGATCTTGTCGTCGATTCAAGCTCGGCGATTTCAACAATTTCGGCGACTTCATTGCCGGCCGTTTCAAGCTCGGCGATATCAAAATCTACATCAAGGGCAGCAGACAACGTCCCTGCTGCGACCGACCCCGACGACGGCTCGGAAATCATATCGACGATCCGTTCGGTGGAAAGATGCGGAATCGAGTTACCCAGCAGCCGGTAAAATTTCGTTGGATTCCAACGGCTAGATCTCCCTGGGCGACTCATACGCTAACTCTCGTCGGAACCCTGACGAAACTCCACGCGATCTCGGGAAAACAATTACCAAGGTCGAATCAGACATAAATTCGAAGATTCCTCCGGTGGAACATTGCGGAACACAATCCCGAAACTACCCATAAAATTTGAGAAAATTCCAACGGTTAGATCTCCGTCAGCGACTCGTACACTGCAACAAGTTTATATCTATGCAAGGTCGTCAGCGACTCACCGTGTCATGTTTTATATCCATGGGCTCTACATCAGTACTGTCCTCGTTCGCGGACAATTGTATCTACTAGATGAAAATATTCCGGCTGATAGGCGTGTCAAAATTTGGATCACGCTGAGTCAAGATCGGTAGAAGCTCCGCGGCAACGACTAGCGATCCTGCAGGTTTGTGGCCTGAGTCTGGATCCAGGACGGTTCTTGATCAACACCGTATTGAAGTCTGAAGCCTCGCTGGAGTAAATCAAGTAAAGGAAAAAATACTTGGCCAGCTCGCCTGCGACTTAAAAAAAAAATAGAGAGTTCTACTTCAACGTGCTGGTGACGTACGTGAGTTGCCAAAGAGAAGAAAAGATGGAAGAGGCCAGCTCGCTGTTGCATGATGCAACCTCGCGTACAAGACAAAATCGAGAGCAACTAGCACTACTAGTTTACTAAGTTTGACTCGTACACGGATCGATGATAATAGTTAAAGAAAGGAAATAGGAAGATCGCAAGCTGCCAGCAATTGCTCCGATCACCCGATGACTTCTCAAAGGAATCAAGTGTTAGCTGAGAAAGGAAGGAAAGCGCAAATACCGGCGCCCGCGCGCGACTCCATGCCGCCACAACTGACGTCGATATTGCTCTGCAGCCGATCAATCATGGGTCAAGGAAGTCGATTGGCATGCTATTTCAGACAAGGCAGAATCCTCATCGCTACCTCCACAAAGACACATGTATAAAAGAGAAGAAAAAACCTCGGATCATCATTTCACCATGGCCATCGGCCTGCCGACTCAAAAAAGTATCGGAGCAGACACCTCGCCCGGCTCAACATCATAAAAATAATCAGCACTTTGCTGACTCGCTGTGATTGATTTCAAAACCCATCGCGGCCTACTTCGTCTTCGACGAGCCGACATCTACGGTCTGCGGACCATATCGCATCAACGCCAGGAGAATAAAAACAAGCTAAGTTGCTATCATGTTCAAACTTTACAGCCTTTTGCTTTATCAATTAATATTGAGTTTCACCTTCGAGTCGATCTCGGGGGCTGCATATCTAGTTGATAAGGCTTATTATCAATATCTCTGCGATTCAAAATATATCATGCCACAGTATTCAAATTTAGATCACCTTGAAGGCTTAATTTACATCCACTGCTTAATGTAGAGTCTTACAACCCGCATGGGATTTATTAAATTTGAGTTCTTTATAGCTCGCACTATATTTATCAAAATCTAGATGCATATTGCTCACTACATCTATTAAGGTTGAGCTCTTTTTATAATTCGCATGATTTATTGCGAAATCAGCTTTTATTTACATCTGACAAACAGATTTCTTAATGTACCAATGTCACCATTACATATTCAAGCATTGATATTTAGGGACTCATTATATCATTTCATGATTTATCATTATCATTTCATGATTCACCATTATATCATTTTATGAATTATCATCGACTCATTGTCATGTCTTTTTATGAGTCACCTAATGATTTACCTTCGTATCATTTTATGAGTCGCATACAGCTCATCATTACATCAGTTTACGAGTCAATAACGAATCATCATCTTATCGATATTGGAGTTAAACAGGTGACTCGTTGTATCAATTCTTGGGTCAAATCAGTGACCCGTGGTATCACATTTACAGCTAATCAGAGCTGGTTATCATCAAAACTAATTAGAGCTCGTCACGGCTATTACAGCTGATTATATCAAAAGTCGATTGCCACCTACGCGCGGTCGCACATCAGGATTAGTGAAATAAAGCGGGCACCACCGGTATCCGGGGGTTTGTCATTTCACCTCAATTTGAGTTGCTGAGACTTTATTTTCACTAATCTCTTGGTTTCACGGGGGCTTTGTAGCTTTATGAGTTCGGCTTATTCTCGTGGAATCGCTCTTTGTGGCAAATTAACCTGATTATACTCGCCTTAAGTCAGATGCAACTCGCACTACATGGCCAAAGTACCGGCATGTTGCGTCAATCGAGTCTGATTGCCTATCATGGACGTTCTCGACCCTAAACACACATTAGACCTGGGAAATACTGAGCCGCGCGAGGGCCTACTTAACGGTAACAGAGATAATTCAGAAGGACTAAAGTACCCGCATGTGGCGTCAATCGAGTCTGAATGCCTATCATGGACTTTCTCGATCCTGAACACACATTAGAACTGGGAAATACTGAGTCGTACCATATGCTATCATGCATCGTACCATTTGCTATCATGCAAAATACCATTTGCTATCATGCAACCATTTGCTATCATGCAAAATAACATTTGCTATCATGCGACATACCATTTGCTATCATGCAAAATATCATTTATCATGCAGATTATACTATGCTATCATGCAGGGTACCATATGCTATTATGCGGAGTACTAAAGTCTCATAAGAATTATTACCAGCCGTCAAGGCTAACATATTATCATCAAGTTTTTATTATTCCTCAAGGGCTTTGCCTTTTGATTTAACAGGAAGCTATAACTCGGCCATATGAATTTGAATTGGCACGACCAAATTTTTTATGATTGGGATGCTCATCTCCTGATATCGATTGTTAAAGCCACCATTATTTATTTAACTACAGCCACATCAAGTGGAATTTTTATGGATGATTCCTTAATTTATATCTAGAGTCTTGACTGGCATTATCTTTATTCCTAGCGGCTCAACTAATAATTCACAGTTCGGAGTATATATGCGGCTTTGCCTTACTCCAAATATCATTGTTTTCTTGCGGCAACAATATTTTCTCAATCTATTGCAGGATCAAATTGCAACGATGTGCCATCAAGCAGGATAATGAAATCATTCCTACTTAATGCCTGGGGGCTAGGACAATCAAGTTTTTGTCTAATTGAAATATTTTTGAGTCCCGAACAGCATGATCAAGCATACAACTCGGCCCTCGGGGCTACACACCCACCGGCATTTGGTGGTTTCTACTAAATTGATATACCATGTTTATATGCAGATTTCATTTTTTGCAGCACATGAGAATATATATATCCATTTGCGAGTCAAATCAGCGACTCGGAAATCTTTAAATACAGGCTGTGGCTATATACCCTTGAGCCGCCATGATTCAACATGCGCTCAGATGGCTTGTCATGATAACTTGACAAATTATTAAACTCTAATGATTGACCAGCTTATTTATGCTTATGGTCTTTTCTTCTTCGATGTCTATGACTCAGCACCTTATACACATTTGGCTGATATATCTTGACGCCCATAAGTTATTAATCTTATGATTTCAGCTCAGTCTTACATCCAACAGGATAAGGTGATTTTCACCAAAGGCTTCGCCGCCTCCACATTAACTCAGAAGCTTCAGCAAGATTTCGCCGACCTCAAAGGCCTGCGATACTATATCAACAAACGTCAGCGGCTCATCGCTTCTACATCAGCGGCTCAATAATCCGCTACGTTCGCGACTCATCATCAGCGAGTCGCCAAGCTCAACATCGACAAGTCGGCAAGAACTACATACGCAAGCCCGCAAGATCATCATCAAGACAGAATCTTCCGCCTGATTCTACGAATCACCCGGAAGCTTGGGGGCTAATGTCGGGGGAATAATAAATGGGTTAACCCGCAGCTCACAAGACCAACGCGACTTATTCAAGCAAGGTGCGGCTCAACCTATGTTCAAGACCGCACCACTCGTGGGCTTACACGAAGATAGGCCGACTCAAGATCATGAGGAAGGATCTAGAAGACCGGAGAAGATATAACTTGGGGGACACGAAGATTAGTCTACAAGTAGGACTCCGGCTCATACTTTCCTTGGGATAGAAGTTTCCTTGTAACCTTGCAAGCCATCGTCTTTATAAGGTGGACTCCAAGGACCTAGAACCCTAAGCGAAAAAGCTATCAAGCTCTGAAGCTCTCAAGCTCCAAACCCTAGATCTCAAGGCGACTCAACACATCGATCGCCAACCCCTTGTAACACCATATTCATATCAAGGCGAATCTAGGATAGGCAGGACGTAGGTCTTTACCTCACATTGAGGGGCCGAACCTGGGTAAATATTGTCTTCCTCGTGCCCTGCGATCCTTATCTCGGAGACGATTGATCCGCTCAATCCCTACCTCTACGAAGTCATCTCCATGACATCTGACATGACAAGCCCACGACAGTAAGTTCTGCAGCCAAGTACGTGCGGAACCCAGGAGCATGAGTTGTACGTATTGCATTGCTGTTGTTGTGGATCCCCCTTGACAGTTGACTGCTATAAGGTAATCATCCAGCCAGAGCGTCGGGTCCTGTGTGCCGTCGAACTTGACGGTCTCGGCTGTGAGCTTGAAGCCTCGAGGCATCCTAGAGTCGCGGATGCGGAGGCTGAAGCAGGGAACGCCGCAGGGGTCGCTGTCACCTTCTGAGTAAAGTTCTTGACCCGGGTGGTGACGGGTCGCTTGGAGCGGCTGCGGTCGACCTGTCGCTGTGTGATGACGTTGCGCGCGTCCTCCCCGGCCTGCAAGTGTCGAACAGGTCGGTCTTCACGTGTTGCGCGTTCTCAGTCACGTCGATCTCGATCTTCGCGTGCTCGGGCAGGTGGGTTCTCTGTGATCAACGCCTCTTCCGCCAGGTGAAGCGCTCTGATTTGCTGCCTGTGCAGGGCTGTGCGAGGGTCGCCCTCCGGAGGTTGTATTGCCCTCAGGTACGTGCCTATTGATAGGAGAGCTCCGGCGGTTGTCTTGGGGATGGATATCCCGTCTGCGTCTTCCGTCACGAAGGATGACTCGAGGTTGCGGGTGCTCCCTGCTCGCTTTGCTTCTGTCATCAGGCGAACGCACGATCGATAGCGCCTGTTGTCTTGCGTTACTGCAGGTCCTGAGGATGAGAAGGAATAGGTTGCTCGTCGGGCGCTCGACTCGTCGGTGAGTTCTTTGCGTCTGGCTAGTTCAGCTTTTTCTTGTAGCAACTTCTCGTTCTCCTTCCACACCAGGTATTGGTATGTCATCATCTCCTCTCGGGTCGCCTCCAGAGGAGGAAAGGTGCAGTCCTGGACGTGCTTCAGGGCTTGGATTCCCATCTCCCTTGTGATCACCAGGGTTGTAACTTTGTCCGGCATTGTGACCTCCATCGGATATACAGGTTCCTCGCGGCGGGCGCTGCCTCCGGGGTCTCTGTTGTCTCTGTTTGGGGTTGCACCCACCATGAAAACCTGGACAGGGTAAGACTGCGCGGTCGGGTACGCATTGCTGCTACTGCTCTCGCCGTCGGAGCTGTCCTCGGAACCGAAGATGGAGGCGACATGATAGATGCCGCAGTCGGTGCAGAATTCCTCCGGCTGGGTTTTGCCAGACGCGGTGGTCGATGGTGATGCGGACGCTGGAGCCGATGGATACACGTGCGACGAAGGTGATGCAGTTGATGCAGATGCGATCTCCGCAGCCGACGAAGGTGAGGTAGTCGATGCAGATGCGATCCCCGCAGTCGACGCAGACGCGATCCCCAGAGTCGGCGAAGGTGAGGTAGTCGAAGCAGATGCGATCTCCGCAGTCGGCGCAGACGCGGGTGATGTAGCCGAAGCAGGCTTGATCTCCGTAGTCGACGAAGGTGAGGTAGTCGATGCAGATGCGATCTCCGCAGTCGACGAAGACGCGATCTCCGGAGTCGACGAAGGTGAGGTAGTCGAAGCAGATGCGATCTCCGCAGTCAACGTAGACACGGGTGATGTAGCCGAAGCAGGCTTGATCTCCGTAGTCGACGAAGGTGAGGTAGTCGATGCAGATGCGATCTCCGTAGGCGACAAAGGCGTGAGTCCCGCGGCCGGCGAGGGCGCGAGGTTGGAGAGTCGAAACGTCCCCCACTTGTTCACATGGAATTGCATGCTACCAAAAGTAGGGCACATACCTCCGTAGAGATCGGCGTACACCAATCGGTGGGCCGGCGGGTGGGGGTTGAATTCGAAGGAGCCGAAGTGGATCGGCTGCTCGATTGTCGGCGTGTCGATTGTCATCGCGGATGGAGCCGGTGCAACCATGATTCCAACACTCTTCTTTCCCACAGACGGCGCCAGTTGACGTGGGGTGGCCACGGCAAGTCCCAGGGTCGAGTACCCAGGTTGATTGAGAGGGAGAGAGATGAAGTGCTGGTAGTTACCACGGCTGACAAGCAAGACAATTTACCCAGGTTCAGCCTCCCGAAGGATAATACCCTACTTTCTGCTTGTCTGAGATTGATATTATGGAGGTGTTACAATGGCGATCCTGGCAAGATGTTTACCTCGCTAGGGTTCTGGTGTCCAATAATCGTCCCCCTAGATCGGCGGCCCTCCCAACCTCCAATATCGCTAGGCTTGTCTCGGTAGTTCGCAACCGATTAGGTTTACAGGTAAGGTAAGTCCCTACCGACGTAAGTTTCACCCGCCTTGGGGCGTACTCCATCTTGTTTGGGCCTCCTTCGTGGGCCTCGAGTGTTGTGTCCTAGTAGGCCACCTGCTGGGCCCTAATCCTTGCGTGCACCAGGTACTTTCATGGTGGGGCACCCGATAGGTAGGCCCACGCCATATCCAATAATATATGTTGATTGTTTAGTGAAAATAGTTTTCAAATGTAAAAAACAAAACTAATTTCGTTGAGTAAGTTCTTGTCCAATAGTAGTTTCTTTGTATCCAAGATCTTAGTATGCCCACCCTAGTTTGAGCATTTCTCTAGACCTCAAAGGGCCAAATAGTCCCGTTGTCCCAAACTATATCATCTAAAACTAAAAAAATAGCGCCAAAGCTAGGAAAAAAATGTCATGCGTCCCCCGTACTGGCCATCTGTCGTCATTGTCATGTCACGAAAGAGACTTCAATATCAAACTGTAAAAATATATCATAGCGTGATGCAATGTTGGGCCTAGCTAGTATTTTATCTTGATAAAAGAATCAAATATCCTAGAGCCAGAAAGACCAAACTAGCTAGATTGGGAAGTCAAATATCCTCATCATAGAGCAATCTGAGAAGTGAGCAATAGCGAAGTCAGCATCGAAGCAATGGGTGTACATATCCCCACTCCGAATCACAACTTCATTCAAGTTTCTGCTGATTTATTTGATAGATATTGCGTGGGCACACACAAACATACACCTGTACACCCATGTCCCAGTTTAAGTGTCTGACTCCGTCCATGAATCCGAGAGGAGCAAAGCGGGGACATAATATAACACAAATATTCTAAGTAGTACCTTTTGTTTGTAGAAAAGTTTATATCACGAACAAACTGATGGGAGGCGAACATATATGCGTGTGCGAACAAAAGAAGTGGACGATTTGACATTTTCAGCTCTCCACTGGCTACAACTACTTTCTCCACACATGACTCATTCCACTTTTCCCACATTGTTTTTGCGAAAAATACATTTCTCACATTAGTTCTAGTGTACCCACAAGAGCGACAGGCTCTTCTGCCTCCCCGGTGAGTGATGTAGCGTTTTCCGGGTCAGGTTTCAGTTCAGTATCAACATCTTTACGTTGTACTAATAATTTGTATGGTTGAAACTAGGGTAAATTTTCATGGCCATGCGTGCATGATTTGTAGTCAGAGTCCAGCATCTGAGATGAATCCGTATTTCTTTGTACAAAGGTCGATCCAATCTTTTTTAACTAGAAACATACCCCGCACATTGCAGCTAGAATTTTTTATAAACATTGTAATGTAAACGAAAGGACATATGACACATGCAACGGAAAATTTCTCGAGAATACTCAGGATTCGATTGGGTACCATAGTCGAGAATCCAGATTTAATCGATATAGAATATTTTTATATTTAACAACTAAAATTGATGAGGTAATTGTATGGATAAAAGAATTTATAAGGCAAATAGTTTTAATGGATGGATAGAAAATAATTAATAAGTGGGGGATGACATGGATAAATAATGGCTCAAATAGTGGATGATGTGAAGGAATAGATGATGTGTTATTAATAAGTATTAGTGGAGATGACATGGACAATTGATTGGTTAAGAGAATGGATGATGTGGATAGCTTGCATGTTGAGATCGAAAATAATTAATGCAAGTTAGTGGAGTTTTGCTTTATAAGAAGTATAGATATGAATATTAAATATCTACTATACATATAAGACTATATCTCTATAAAGTAAAATCGAACTAACATGGCATAATGATTTTTCTATCTTAATATGCAAACTATCCACTCTTATAGCCAATCAATTGTTTATGTCATCTCCACTAATATTTAGTGATCACTTTATGCAAGTTACACATCATCCATCACTAGCCATCTATACCTCTTATAAAGCAAAACCCCACTAAGTGCATTAATTATTTTTCTATCTCAACATGCAAGCTATCCACATCACCCACTATTTTAGCCAATCAATTGTCCATGTCATCTCCACTAACAAAAGTTAATAATAGTACATCTTTCATGCAACCTATCCATGTTATTTTTTTCATCCATATAATTGTCACTAATATTTAGTCCTCAAATACCTCTTATAAAGCAAAACCCCACTAAGTGCATTAATTATTTTTCTATCTCAACATGCAAGCTGTCCACATCACCCACTATTTTAGCCAATCAATTGTCCATGTCATCTCCACTAACAAAAGTTAATAATAGTACATCTTTCATGCAACCTATTCATGTCATTTTTTTCATCCATATAATTGTCACTAATATTTAGTCCTCAAATATTTAACAATTTCACACAAATCAAATTTAGTGTCTCAACTATTGTGATCAACTAAATCTGAATAACTGAATAATTCATGCATCTTATACCAATTTCATTTACATAATAATTTTGTAAAGAGATTTCCGCTGCAATGCGCGGGGTATTTTCTAGTTCAATTTAACTTAGAATCCACACTCATCTCATGTTTATTAAATTTAGTATCTCGGGTGTGATCAACTGAATTTTGCATATTACTTTAGACAACATAATGTATCATACCTTATGTATCCTTTTGTTTACACAATATATTTTATAAAGGGACCCCTGTTGCACCGTGTGGCGCATCCTTCTAATTCTGTATGAATTTTATGTGTTTTGGCCACGTATAATATGAATATACAAAGTCAAGGTTGACCGACGTGCATCTAGGATATCTGCAATACTTGCACGTTTAGTGCATTTAGGTGATAGTCATGGATATGAAAATGATATTTATATACAGTCAACCGACGGATGTGTAAAGCTTAAAGTTTTTAGAGTTTGGATATGAGTGAAAGTACGATGAAGGTTGAGGATTATACTAATTCCGTGGTTAAGACAAGTCTCAAATCAATCTGAAACTACTATCAATGGGCCAAATTTCTTTATTTGTTTTTAGGTTGAGATCAAAATGAGCCTCAATTCTCGACATGACTCCGTGCGTTCATGATTCTAGAACCAAAAGTTTCTTTATTCTAGAACAATCCCTCCCTCCTGCCCATTGATGGTGGATCCGCCCATGAGGACGACCTAACACATAATCTCACGTTCTAAATTAATTGAATTTCTAGCTTTGTTTTAAGTGAAGCTTCTATAAGTCTGATCAAGTCTATAGAAAATATGGTACTCTAATACAGATAGCATCAAATATAGTATGTAAAAAAGAAATTCCTGGTGAACCTAATCAAACTATTCAGCGTATCATTTGACCGATTTATAATGGAGAAAGTATTAAAGGCAGCCGCGTCATACTATTATCCAGTGTAGTGTAGGACAAACAAGGAGATCGAATCATGGAAATGCACCATGCTGATACGTCCGAGTGAGCACCTGGCTCCAAACGGTGAGCCTGGGGGAGGTCCTATATACCGCTTCAGAGCGGCGTTTCGTCGTAGCGCCGCCCACAACTTTCTTCTTCCCCCGTCGATCCCCCCGCTGCCGGCGCCGGCCAGACCGCCTGCGGCCGCCACCCATGGCCAGCTCCGCTCGCGCGGCGCCTCGCCGTTCCGCCCTCCTCCAACCGCTCCCCACCGCTGAAAGTGCATGAGCCCTCATGTGTGGTTTTGATAATTGATGACAATTTCTATGGACTAATGGTTGCATTGAGCTATCCTTGTAGGGCTTGTTCATTGGCAATGCTTGAACACCATGTGTTGGTATCAAGTTTGAAAGAAGATGATAAAGTGATGACAAAACCAATATCCAAGTCATCATATATATTAAGAGAAGAAGTTGAAGTGCAAATTCAAGAGAAACATCTCGAAGAAATCCTATGCTTCAAGCTTGTCACCCATTTGGAGATATTGGTCAAGTAAAGATGTGCCTTATAGAGTGACATGGGTATGCCTATCGGGTACCCTACCATGAGGGTACCTGGTGCACGTATCGACTAGGCCCAACTATCAGAGCCTACATGAAGCCCATGAAGGGAGGCACGAAGATGGAGTATCCTCCAAGTTTGGCGAAACAATAGTCGGTTTAGAGTTTCCTTACTTGTAAATCGAGTCGGTTACGAACACCCGAGACCCAGCCTATTATTTAAGGACTGGGAGGGCCATCGAACCAGACCACGTACTTTCAGAGCCACCAAAACCCTAGCGAGATCGACATCTCGCCGGACCCTTGTAACCATCATATTCACAAAGCAATAACAGACAGGCAGGACGTAGGGGTGTTACCTCCACACGAGGGCCCTGAACCTGAGTAAAATCTTTGCCCTGCTTGTCAGCCGACGATACTTCCAGCTTTACCACGTTCTCTCCCCCATATTCATAACCTAGGGACCTTAACCATGGGTCTTGATGAGTCCACCCCTCGTCATAGAGGCTCTCCCATATTGGTGTATGGGGGAGCGATATGTGAGTTCTTACCAAGCAAAGCGCAATCAAAAAAGGTGGTCCACTTGAAGAGATCAAGATCGTCATCATCTAGCTCAAGTGGAATGCGCAAGGTAAAGGTATGTTCTTGATAGGATTTCTATTTTACCGGTCTCATGATGTTAGTGGGACCGGGTTATAGGATAGATGCCGTACTATCAAGAGGGGCTCTCAAGTGAATAACTTGATCGCATCTTTGTGGAGAGCTCAAACCTTTGCATATTTCGCATATTATCTTTCTTCATTCTTATTTGGCTTTTATCCATGTGAGAATTTAGATCTTGTGTTCATCTCCATATCAAGTTCTAGTTCATCAAAAACGGATTTCACATGAATATCTTGTTGCGTTTTTTGTTGTTGGAGGTTTTACCGGTTGTTCTTTTTTAGAGAGGTTTTACCTTTCTACATTTTGTTTTATCCTCACATGATGGAATATGATGTTTCTCTGCATGATCTTGAAGAGCTCTCCGTTGCGATTCCAACGAGCCCAAGATCATCGAAATCGGAGTCCGGATAAAAAAGTTATTGCAGTTTTCGTTTTGCTGTTTCTGTCAGTTTCAGACTATCGGATAATCCGACTCTGTTTTGGATCGGATAATCCGACCCGCAAATTTGCTGGACGCGAAAACGGCTAAGGAATTATGTTGTGACTCTCTGGTTTGGGTCGGATTATCCGATCCAAGTTAGGGTAGGATTATTCGACCCCTGTTATCCTGCAACGGCTCTTTTTCGTGGAGACCTATAAAAGACCCCCTTCTTCCCCAAAGATACCAGCTCTTCCAAGCACGAATTTTCCCCCTCTCTCACCTCCATTGTTAACCTTGGAAAGCTTGCCCCTCTCCCAATTCCTCCATGATTATTGCATATCTTTGAGAGTTTTGAGAGCGGAGATCTAGATCTACAATTCCACCAATCCACTCCTCCTCTATGTGAGGAGAACCTAGTATATCTTGATCTTGGAGTTCCATTTGTTGAGTTCTTCTTTGTTCTTCCTCTCTTCTCCCCCACAAGTATTAGTTGCTTTTGGTGGGATTTGAGAGTGAAGGACTTGAGCACTTCTTGTGTTCTTGCCATTGCTTTTGTGCATCGGTTTGTGCTCTCCACGAGGATTCGTGGAAGTGAAAGTTCGTGAGCTTGTTACTCTTGGGTCTTTGGACCCTAGACGCCTTTTGTGGCGGTTGAGGCCTTTTGTGGCCACTTGGGAGCTCCCAATCCTTTTGTGGGTTGTGCCTCAAGATTGTTGTAAGGGACTCGATTTCCGCCCAGAAGGGAAATCAATAGTGGAAGGTGAACCGAGCTTTTGGGCAAGGTTCATCGGAGAATAGGGTGAGGCCATTTGTGGCGTCTTGAGTTTGAAACTCACACCCTCCAACGAGACGTACTCCCCTAAAAAGGAGTAACTCGGGAATACATCGTCGTCTCTGCTCAGGATGGGAATGGGCCCCCTATGGCCTCAAGGCCAATTTGGGGGGCCATGGGCCGACCCATTCCAATAATGGTTGTGGCCTCAGTGGCCCAATGGGCATCTTGGGTCGACCCAAAATCTGGCTGTGATATAACAATTTCGAATATCTTACAACATATGGATAATATATATAGAAAAATTCTGAGAAACAGCAAGATTGCTTCCTTCACAAGATCAAAATTATGATAACACAACACCAACAGCAAAATCCTCCACGCAATGAATATTCAGAGCAAATTTATAAGCAGGTAGCAAATATCAGGAATGTAAATGACAACGTCTTGTGCACGACTACCATTGTCAGAACTCGGAAGGTCTCATTCTTGTGCAGCTAGCAAACACCAGGACTTGCATATTAAAAATTTCATCACTTTGCTTCATCATAAGTTGAAGACTACTGTCCGTTAATCCCACTCTGTTCAGTATCAACGGCATCTGCATTATTTTACATAGCAACATCAAGTATATATACATATGAAAGAGATGTAGATACATGCGTAAAAGCGCATCTGCTCTTCCAATGAATTTCAATCCGCACTCGCCGGAGCTTCAGGAGGCGTTTTCCGGCCTTGAATCAGGTTTGAGTTTGACTGTTGGAGCATTCAATTTTTTCGTAAACAATCTTGGCACGCAGGACTCGACAGATCCGCAACAACTGGCGCTGGGCGCACTCGAGGCTCCGTCGACTGCGCTCGCCCCGTCGTCGATTCCTGAAGCCTGCTCGCCCGCAACAACCATGTCGACCGGCGAGATCGACAGGTTCATGATGACGGAACTCCAAGGCGAGGAGGCAGAATCAGCATACCGCACAAGCAACGTCGACTTCAACCTACCACTCGACGAGTTTCGACTGCGGGATCTCCCTCGATGACTTCTACGAGCCCGCGATTCATAACGACAGCAACGTCGACTCGGAGATCTTCACCAACACCAACCTCGACTCAGAAATCCATAATGGTTTCGCCAACACCGAGATGAGCATAGGCGATGAGCACATCGACAACGAGATTCGCCTCGAAGATCTACTCGATGAACATACTGGCTCTGACATGAGCCTCGACGGCGACGTCGAGTCCATGACTGGAATCGACAGCACATACACCTGTCCACGGGTCACGCCCCATCAGGTCTACGTGGCCTTCTCCGCAGAATCATCCGCAGACGCAGCCGCTCGCAGGCCTGCACAATTCCCATGCACGGTAACCATGCCGGATGGGGTCACAACCTTGACAATCACGGAGGAGATGGCAGCAAAAGCAGATAAAGTCATAAAGGAGTGCACAATGATGCCACCAAATTCCACCCCAGAGGAGATGTTGACCTTCCAGTACTTCAACTGGCAGGAGTCAATTCGACTGCAAAACTACCGAGCGACGCTCGAAGAGCGCAAAAGGCAAGCCAGCCTCTCGAGTGCCCGAAGAAGGGAGCAATCCCTCGGGTCCACAATGCAACCAACCCCACGACCTAGGTCGCGGTTGGCAAGCCTTCCAGAACATGAAAGGGTAGCAATCACCCGTAACCTGTCGTTCATGACAGAGGACGCTAACGGAATCCCAGTGCCCAAAACTGCTGCGGGTGCATTATTCTCCGTAGGTGCTTACCTCAAGGCAATGCAACCTCCGGCGAATGACCCTAACGCAGCCCTGCATCGCCAACAACTCAAATCGCTAGCTCTAGCGGCACAGGCTATACAGCCAGAAGACAAAACTCCAGCAAGGAATCGCGATCGCGACATAGTCGACTCACGACACGCAGCACATCATCGCAGTGGTCGCAGCCACCACTCGGATGAAGGAAGGAGAAGCACGCGCCGGCACAGGTCCAGCAGAAGCAGATCTCGAAGATCCTATAGCAGCGATTCATACTCTGATCGAACCAGAGCCATGCGGAGCATTGTGCTTCACTCGACGCATCCGTGAGACGCGGATGCCCAAAGGTTCAAGTTGACAGGCGAACAACCCAAGTACAACGGTCGCCAAGAACCTTCCGGGTGGCTAGAAGATTACAGACTCGCCGTGGCATGCCAGCGTGGCACGAACACCACGGCGATGCAGTACATACGACTCATGCTCGAAGGAACTGCCCGCGACTGGCTCAAGGCGCTCCCTCCATCATCATACGACTCGTGGGACGATTTCCGCAGAGACTTCATCAAAAACTTCGAGCCTCTATGTGAGCGCCCGAAGACATTCGAAGAATTAAGGGCATGCACTCAACGATCAGACGAGTCGTTGAGATCATACATACGGCGGTGGACCGAAATACGCAATTCGGTTGGCAAAGTGTCAGAAGACAGGGCCATGGATGCCTTCATACAAGGTCTCGCCAGGAAGGACTTCAAAGAGGCACTGGTCGTGAAAAGCCAACCTCCCTGGCTGACCTCATCAAAGTTGCGACTGAGTGGGCAGATGGAGAGGATTCTGTACGCAGATCCCGTGCTTCCCCACCACGCGACAACTACGAAAGCGGCAGTCGAGGCCGCAGAGATTCATACAGAGAAGATCGCAGGCGCAAACGTTCCAAACGTCCTTACGACGATAACAGACCCGAGTTCATGGCGGCTGGATACACACAACCCGGGAGGACCAAGATAGAAGCAATCGACGCTCGGATGATCGACGGGACAGTCGAGATCGCGAGCAGCGGAGCGACAGCTACAAAAGGCAAGAATGGCGCAAACGCAGCGACGCAAAACCCGAGCGGTCATTCGAGGAAAAGATGGACGACTGGTGCAGATTCCACCTCTTCAAGGGGGACGACGGAAAACTACGCTCCAATCACACCCTAAGGAACTGCAGGGAATTCGACCAAATGGCGACTGACTACATGATACGACTCAAAAGGTACGGCCCAGCACCTGCTCAGCCCACGCCTGCACCCGCACCACAGCCGAACGCTGTGCCCGCTCTCATGGCGCCACAGCCGCCACCGCAACCACCACCACAGCCTGCTCCAGGCGCAAACCTCGCAGGTGCCATACAACCCGTACTACGGGCGGAAGATGATCAATATCCACAGCCCCACGGGCAGATGTACATGATACAAAAGGGTCGCCCCTCCAACAGGCAGCAAAAGCTAATCACTCGACAGGTGAACATGGCTGTCATGGCACCTCCTGCCGTGCCCGAATTTCTGAAGGGATCGGAAACCATCATAAGCTTCAGTCGAGAGGATCATCCCCCAGCTGTAGTTCGACCAGGGCACGCGGCTCTGGTACTCGACGCGCAAATAGGAGGCTACGCCATGACCAAGGTCTTCATGGATGGAGGCAGCGGCATAAACATCATCTTCGCGGACACGCTCCGCAAAATGAACAGGTCAGTCGAAAACCTCCCAAAATCTTCAAATACCTTCCACGGTATGTTCCTGGCAAAGCAATTAGCCCAGAAGGCACCATACAACTCGACGTTACGTTCGGGGACAAAAGCCACTTCAGGACAGAGTCGATTGAGTTCGAGGTCGTCGACTGGAAATCACAATACCATGCTATTCTTGGTCGCCCGACGTTTGCTCGATTCATGGCGGTGCCACACTACGCGTACCTCACGCTGAAGATGCCAGGACCAAAGGGAGTCATACTGTCCGTGGAAACTTTCAAAGGTCCGATGCTTGCGACCGCGAGTTCAGCAAAATCTCCGAGATGTTCGGGGTGGAAGAATCACTCGCCGACTGGCGATTTCCAACGACCGCACACTCCTTCCGGAGCATAAGAAGTTGGCAGTCGACAGATCCTTCAATGCTACAAATGACACAAGGTCGCATCAGGTGCACCCGACCGATCCGTCCAAGACAGTCAACGTATCTTCGAGCCTGCCTATCGCATAGGAAGGCGCGCTCGTCGAATTCCTCCGTGAGAACTGGGAAATATTTGCGTGGTGTCCAGCCGACATGCCAGGTATTCCCAGGGAATTCGCCGAGCACTCTCTCCAATTGTTTCCAGATGCAAAGCCAGTCAAGCAAACGATGCGTCGAATCTCCGGCCCAAAGCGAACCGCAGTCGAATCTGAAGTCGACCGGTTACTCGCAGCAGGATTCATTAGGGAAATCAAGAAATCACAATGGGTGGCCAACCCCGTACTCGTAGAGAAGAAGCATACAGACATCCTTCGGATGTGCGTGGACTTCACAGCGCTGAACAAGTGCTGTCCAAAGGATCACTTCCCGCTACCCCGAATCGACCAGATCGTCGACTCCACCGCCGGATGCGCACGACTCTCCTTTCTGGATGCTTACTCAGGTTATCACCAGATAAGGATGAAGCAAGAAGACGAAGAAAAAACGGCGTTCATAACCCCACTCGGGGTCTACTGCTACACAACTATGCCCTTTGGGCTCAAAAACGCGGGTGCAACATACCAGCGCATGATGCAGGACTGCCTCAAAAAGCAAATCGGACGCAACGTCCAGGTCTACGTGGATGACATTGTCATTACCACAAGGGAAGAACACACACTACTCGACGATTTGAGGGAGACGTTCGCAAACCTCAAACGCTTCCATATCAAGCTCAATCCTAAGAAGTGCACGTTCGGCGTTCCAGCCGGGCAGCTCCTAGGGTACCTAGTCTCTGCCCGTGGAATCGAAGCAGACCCGGAGAAAATACAGGCCATCCTCACAATGCAAAGGCCTTCAAAGCTTCACGATGTGCAGAAACTAGCAGGACGAGTAGCAGCGCTCAGTCGATTCATCAGCAAACTGGGTGAAAAGGCTCTACCATTCTATCGACTGATGAAGAAGGCGGACAAGTTCGAGTGGACGCCAGAAGCTGAAGCAGCCTTCACAGATCTCAAGCGGATCCTCACAAGCCCTCCGATCCTCGTCGCACCTAAGGAACGGGAACCACTCTACCTGTATGTCTCGGCTACAAACAGGGTGGTGAGCACCGTACTGGTAGTCGAACGCATGGAGGAGGGGCACATCCAAAGCATACAACGTCCAGTCTACTACCTGAGCGAGGTTCTCTCCATATCAAAACAGCGGTACCCGCACTATCAAAAGCTGGCATACGCTGTATTCATGTCCTCAAGGAAGTTGACACACTACTTCACCGAGCACCCGATCACCGTGGTAAGTAACTCAGCAATCGGTGATATCCTCACAAACCCCAATGCAACGGGTCGAGTCGCAAAATGGCTCATCGAGCTGGCTCCAAGAGACATCAAGTACGAGCACCCGAAGGCTATCAAAGCACAAGTCCTACCCGACTTCACAACCGAGTGGATAGAGGCCCAATTACCTGGAGCACCAGACGTGTCCAATTCCTGGACCATGTACTTCGATGGGTCCAAGAAACACGAAGGCGCAGGCGCAGGCGTCATCCTCATATCACCAAAAGGGGACAAGCTACGTTATGTTTTGCAGATGGGATTCAAACTACCCTCCAATAACGAGGCTGAATACGAGGCTCTGATCCATGGCATGCGGATGGCAAAAGCACTTGGGTGCACTCGATTGATGATCTACGGCGACTCCAATCTCGTGGTGCAGCAAACAATGAAGGCCTGCGACGCAATCGCGGACAACATGATCGCTTATCGCGACCTGTACAACACACTGGAGGGCAGCTTCGAGGGCTGTGAGTTGAGGCACATAGGAAGGGAAAGTAACGAAGAAGCAGACATGCTAGCCAATCTTGGCTCAACTGGCGCACAAATTCCACCTGGTGTCTTCCTCGAGCGCATCGAACACAGATCTATCAAGGAGAAACGAGAGCCTCCTCCGTCGACTACGCCAGCCAAAAGCAAAGCGCCCAGCACAGAGGACCCCCCAGTCGAGGTACTCCTCATTGAGCCAACTTGGACTCAACCTTTTCTGGCTTACATACTCCGCGCGAGCTACCAGATGACATAACCGAGTCCCGACGCGTGACTCGAAGATCAAAAGCATACACCGTTATCAACGGCGAGTTATACAAGCGCAGCATATCAGGTATGTTCCAAAGATGCATCGCATTCGAAGATGGCCAAGCCATACTTCGAGATATTCATGCAGGTACCTGTGGGCATCACGCCAGCAGTCGATCACTCGTAGCCAAAGCCTTTCGCGCAGGGTTTTACTGGCCTACAGCACTCAAAGACGCGGAGGACATAGTCAAAAGGTGCGTCGGCTGCCAGAAATTCGCAACAAGGCCGCACGCACCCGCATCGGCGTTGAAGACTATACCGCTGGCCTGGCCTTTCGCCCAATGGGGGCTCGATATGGTTGGGCCACTCAAAAAATCATCGCATGGCGGGCATACTCACCTACTGGTGGCAGTCGACAAGTTCACAAAGTGGATCGAGGCGGTCCCCATCACAAATTCGACTGCTACTACGGCAGTCAACTTCATAAAGAGCATCATCTACCGCTTCGGTGTCCCAAACAGTATCATCACTGATAACGGCACAAACTTCACGGCTGAGGAGTTCAAAACCTTCTGCAAAGAGCAGGACATTACGCTCAACTACGCATCCGTGGCACATCCACAATCCAATGGCCAAGTCGAAAAGGCCAATGGACTTGTGACGAGTGGGATCAAGAAGCGCCTCCTGGTGCCACTCAAAAGAGCTGCGGGTGCTTGGGTCGAAGAACTACCATCTGTGCTATGGAGCCTACGCACAACTCCCAACACTTCTACGCAGTTCACCCCATTCTTCATGGTCTATGGTGCAGAGGCAATTCTGCCATCAGATGTAAGGTTCAATGCGCCACGAGTTGAAGCATACAATGAAGAAGACGCGGAAGAAGCACTCGAAGACGCAGTCGACTTGCTCGATGAGGCGCGCGACACGGCCTTGGCCCGCACAGCTGTTTACCAGCAGGACCTTCGCAACTACCACAGCCGTCGACTGCGAACCAGGTCCTTCGTCGTTGGCGACCTGGTTCTTCGACTGAAGCAAAAGAAGGTGCACAAGCTCGCTTCCCCATGGGAGGTCCCTTCATCATCACGGAGGTCCTTGGTGGAGGCGCATATCGACTGAAGCACGCGAAGACAGGCGAACTCTCTCATAATCCTTGGAACGTTGCGCATCTGCGCCGTTTCTACGCATAAAGTGCTCACAGTCATACAATGTAATAGGCTATATGTCGGATGGCTGCAGGTTTCAGACGCGCTCTTTTCCTTACCAGGGTACCTAAGGGGACTGGAAGGTTTTTAATGAGGCGGCCTGCAGCCTAACATTCAAAAGAGGAATAAAATCAATGTTCCTTCGACTTCTTTGTGGTTACTACCCGCATAATTCATACCTTAACCGCACCCGAAACCCTCGGGGGCTGTGTTATCGATCAAATGAGCTCTCGCTCTTGCAGAAACACAATGCCTTAGCCGCACCCGAATGCTCGGGGGCTGCGTAACAAGGATCCAAACAAAGAACACAAAAACTCTGCAGCCGCACTCGAATACTCGGGGGCTGCACAGTCATTGGTTCACAACCAACACATATTTCACAAACCCCGCTCGACTGACTCGGGGGCTCGACAAAAAATCAAAGTATACAAACTATACAATATACAAAGAGTCAAAAATTACACTCGGGGGCTGCCCCCTATACAAAAATTGCACTCGCAAACTATTCTAATCCTCAGGCTCGTCCTTTACGGGCAGCTCGGGACCGCAAAGCTGTTCGCGAGTGCACTCGATTAGTGTCTCCGCAGCTGGATCGTGTCATCCAGGTCTCTTTGTTCGAGAACCTCTCCGGCTGCAGGTGTCCGCAACACCAACCTTGGTTTTCGACTACGCATATACGCCATTGCAGCGTTGGCTCCAATCACAAGTCTCTGAGACAGCAACTCTCGAATGGGATTTGTTTGACGGAAGATGTTCAACAAAGCACGAATCCCTTGTGGTTGTGGCCCCGCAGGAAAAAGAGTCTCGTTCAGGCGAATAAACGCTGCCCGGCATAACTCCAGCAGTTCAGCACTTCGCCAGACGCGATCCTTCAGGGTGGCGAGTATGCGGGCATGGTACCTATCAAGCCAAAAGTGTTGACGCCCAGTCGTAGGGTCGTCAACCACGCTATCCAGACGCCCTTCCACGCGAATCTTTTCAGCCTGGAAGTTGTCGACAAAGCCTACAAACACGGGCGCACCAGTCAGATCAAAAGGACAATAGCTACGCAAAAAGCTTGTAAACAGAGCAAGACTCGAACTTACACTCGAGTTGCCTGTTCACAAGATCCATCTCCCCGAGCACATATTCCTCGCGTTGGGTGGCCAACGCGGGTCTCGCCCTCAATCGATTCAGCTCAGCCTGGGCGTCCTTCAGATCTTGCTCCATTCTCACAAATTTGGCCTTCATAACTCCATCACCTTGGCATCATTTACCACCTGACCCTGGGATCGGGTGGTGATTGGAGCCTGCGAGGAACTAGTCGCAGTAGCAGGTTCTCGTGACTGTTCAAAGAGCATAATCACAAACACAAAGTTTGTGTCAGAAGCTAAAACTCATGTCATAAGCATACAACTCTTCGAGTGAAAGACATTAGCAAAAGACTGTTTGCATAAACAAGGTAGCACAAACAAAGCGCAGACTCGCGCAGTTCAGAAGGTATCATTACAAGGCATAAAACAAAAGGGTACAGCTACCCTAAACCTAAGATTCGATTTCCTAAGCAGACGATTGGCAGTCTCGAGTGCCCGGCGCTCCATGGTGGTCATAAAAACCTCGGCCAGTCGCGCGGCGGCTCCGCTCACCCCCTTCAGAGAAATGGGCTTCCCATCTGGCTTCCGAGGGAACGCAGACAGTGCTGCCTCGTAGTCGCAATCTATCCCATGTCCCATAAGAAGCTTGATGGTGGACTCGGATCCGCGTACCGTGTTGGCGCGAGCGAAACCCGCCATGGTGGACGTCCCGGGGCCAAACACGTCGGCGAAGTCGTCCGCCGTCGACGGCACTACGCCAGTCGGGAACACCACCTTGTATACAGCGCCAAGTGTGCTCGTCGATTTGGCGAGTGCTCTTTCGCCTGGTTGCATAGGCGCCTAAGCCGCCCACAGCCTGTTCCAGCGAAAGATCGTCACTCGCCACGTCCGCAGAGGCCGGTGCGCCAACAGCTTCTGCACAATTCAAAAAAGGCAAAAGTCATTTCATGACACTCGACAGTTATATCATCATATCAAAAGGAGAAAAGATTACTCACCTCCCATGGCCTGCGCGAGTGCCGCGAGCTGGTCAGCATATCCTCGCTCGCGTGCAGCGGCTGAGTTGGTGGCGGCAGCCAGCTCTTTCTTCGACTCTTCGCGCTGCGCGGCGAGTGCGTCTTCCAGCTCCTTCTTCTCGCCTGGCCCAGCAAAATCACGTGCATTCAATACTCGACAAAATCAAGCATTGCAAAAAGAAATTCAGCAAAACAAAAGCAAAAAGGAGAACTCACGACTGAGCCGCTCTAGCTCGGCGCGCATGGTATCCCTCTCCTGCTCCACCTGGACATAAGCCTTGGCAGAATCTGCCAAGGTATGGTAGAAGGGCTGCAAGCACACGAATTCAGCAAAAATTCTAACTCTCACAGTCCCAAGTCAAACGGGTCAGGCAAAAAGTACTTACGTGGTTCATCCACGGTTCAGAAGTCGCGACTGATGTCCCGACCTCTGGGGCTGTCACCTTGGCCGTTTCAGTGACAGCATCAGTGGCCATTGGCTGGACAGTCTCGTTTCCAGTCGGTGCAGAATTCGAGTGCTCCAGGGTTGGAACATTCTCGACTGGAGGAGTCCCAGGCTGATTGTTTTCAGCGCTGTGAGCAACACAACAAAGCAAAAAGGTGGTCAGCACAAATATGTGACAGCACAAAATTCTCATATCATACTCAAAAAACACATACCTGTGCTCCTCATCTTCCTCATCTTCGGAGTCGCCAAAAATTGGTCCCCCAAAGGCTGGGGTACCACTCGACTGAAGAGGAAGAGTTGAGCTTGTTGAGCACGCACGCAAAGGAGCGGCTTGGAAAACAGGTGGTGAGCCTGATTCCTCGTCATCCTCCAAGCCCTGCCCCTCGCGGGTGAACTCACAGCAGAAGGCGCCTTCTTGGCCAGTCGACGCCGCTTTGGCGGCGCGGTATCGACTTCTTGGTCAGCGGTGGCCTTTTCTTCAGATTGGACCTCTTCTGCTGCTTCCTCCTCGACCTCCTCCGCATGCGAAGTGGTGGCAGAAGGGATGGGCGACTGATCCCTTTTCGGGTCCACCACCTGCACCTGAGTTTCTTCAGTCTCACCATTTTCTGGCAGAGGGGGCAGAGAGGTGGCAGTCGAGTGGTCCTGCATCGCATACATGCAAATTGCAAAGTCAGAAGCAAAATCGAACAAACACATAGCATACGAGTGGCAAACTCTTAAAATGCAGATACCTCAGGCAAAGGGTTTTCCGCCCCATACGGCTCAATGGGACAGTCGACGTCGCATTTGTCGCCTGTCGTCAAGTTGGTGATGTGCCGCACGTGATTCACAAGCTCGTTCCTTGACAGCTCCTCTGGGCTCATCCGAGTGGAGTCACCCGCGCCCTCATACTCCCACATGGGGTGCGCTCGGGCACGGAGTGGCCACACTCGCCTCTTTACAAAGGTGGCGATCAAGTGAAGGCCCGTAACCTTGTCCAGCAGTCCGTCGATTCGAGTCAGCAAAGGGCGCGCTTCCTCCATTTCTTCGGCTGAGAGCTGGTGATCCCACGCCTTGGTCCTGACGTAAGCCGCAGTCGAGAAGGTGGCGACTCCGTCTTGCTCGACACTCGCATAAAACCACCCTTTCCTCCAGCCTTGCGCGGAGTCGACGGTCTTCAGGCGGAAATAGCGGGTGTCGCTGCGCACCTGGATGCCGCAGCCGCCCACGGGGTAGGTGCGACCACCTCCTCTGTTGGGTCGCACCATGAATATTGTCTTCCATAGCGCCCAGCTGGGTGCGACGCCAAGGAAGCACTCGCACAGCGTGATAAAACACGCAATATGCATAATACCGTTCGGGGTGAGATCGTGGATCTGCACCCCGTAGGCAAAAAGGAGGCACACGAAAAAGTGGAGGAGGGGAAGAGAGAAGCCCCTGGACACAAACTCCGCAAAACAAACACGCTCGTTGGCGCGTGGTTCGGGGAGTACCTCCTTGGGCGACGGCGCGGACGGCGAGCTGCTCCGCGGGTGGCAGATATCCCTGCTCGCGGAGCTTGAGCAAATGGGCGTCCTTGATGGTGGACCTCGCCCAATCCCCGCTGTTCTTCTTCAGGGCAGCGGTGGACGCAGATGTACCCGCCACGGTCTTTTTGCCCTTGGCCGCATCGGTCGCGGCAGCAGCAGCAGCACCACGCTTGGAGCCCCCACCTTTCGCCATTGCAGCAGTGGAGGGTGTGGGAGGCAAAGAGCTTGGGCGCAGAAACAATGGGGGCAAAGTGCGGGGAAGAAGATGAGACGAGGGGCGGCGCAGGGAGCAAATGGCAAGTAAAAAACTCTGCCAGCGCGTCCCCCCTATTTACCACAGATCGCAAAATGATCGTAACCGTCAAAACAGATGCATACGCTCGCGCGAAATCTGGCCATACACGTGGTGGCCACGGAGGCAACCGTCGCCGGCCACTCCGCCCACTACGCACGGAATCCAGGACCATCATCACGCCCCGTGAAAATCGCGCCAGAACGGTCAAATCAAGTCCACGCGGCGTCATCCCTGGTCAGCTCTGCAGAAACGGGCCCACAAAACAGGGTCACGTCTTATCAAAGCCTCTCCAAGCACGCCACCGCTTGTCAGAGATAGCAGTCGCAAAATGCGTCATTGCTGACGTTGTCTCATCTTCACAACTGGCATAAAAGTCACTCGATGATATCTTCGGGTGGTCTCTCACAAGAATTTCGGTTGGTTAGCAAAGGTCATAAGCCAGTCGAGATTCTCGACTGCATCATACTCCCATCGGGAGCATATCAAAAAATTTCTTTGACTAAAATGTGCAGGATAAAAGATTTTGAGATTATCCTCCATTGCAAGCAATAAAGCACAATCTCGGGGGCTACTCCCATCGGGAGCGCTGTCGCGCACCCGATAGAATAATGGCAAAGTATCAGTCGACATATTACTCGACTCAGTTCATAAGCAAAATCATACTCGAATATTCCCGAGTTGATCCGACGATCCTTGGATGCTGCATGCATAGTGCAAAGGTAAGACCCGCCGATCAGTCGAGCTGGGCTAAGGACCGCTCCAGCAGCGTTATCCTTAAATGTTCCGTGTCAGCAGACATGATGAATTATCCCCGACGGACGCGTTGGGTAGATTCAAAATTATGCTGCAGTTCGATTCGTAAGACCTCAACGGCCGTTTCGAGTCTGTCCAGTTTGTTCCAGATTCGAGTCCGGGGACTCGAGTTTGATTGAAAGCTAGTATGGTTTTGCCACAAATGGTAGTTAACTGGCCCCGATCCGTCGTGTGTGCCGGGCCTGCTAAGCTAATATCCCTTGACTATCATAAGCAAAAACTCATAGTCGATGAAACACTCGACATAGCCAACATGTGCTATTTCATAAGAATTCTAAATACAGATGCAAAAAATGTAACGTGCATGATGTATGAGTCCATGCCCGACTCTTCGAATCAGACAAGTACTCGGGGGCTACTGACATGGGTATGCCTATCGGGTACCCTACCATGAGGGTACCTGGTGCACGTATCGACTAGGCCCAACTATCAGAGCCTACATGAAGCCCATGAAGGGAGGCCCACGAAGATGGAGTATCCTCCAAGTTTGGCGAAACAATAGTCGGTTTAGAGTTTCCTTACTTGTAAATCGAGTCGGTTACGAACACCCGAGACCCAGCCTATTATTTAAGGACTGGGAGGGCCATCGAACCAGACCACGTACTTTCAGAGCCACCAAAACCCTAGCGAGATCGACATCTCGCCGGGACCCTTGTAACCATCATATTCACAAAGCAATAACAGACAGGCAGGACGTAGGGGTGTTACCTCCACACGAGGGCCCTGAACCTGGGTAAAATCTTTGCCCTGCTTGTCAGCCGACGATACTTCCAGCTCTACCACGTTCTCTCCCCCATATTCATAACCTAGGGACCTTAACCATGGGTCTTGATGAGTCTACCCCTCGTCATAGAGGCTCTCCCATATTGGTGTATGGGGAGCGATATGTGAGTTCTTACCAAGCAAAGCGCAATCAAAAAAGGTGGTCCACTTGAAGAGATCAAGATCGTCATCATCTAGCTCAAGTGGAATGCGCAAGGTAAAGGTATGTTCTTGATAGGATTTCTATTTTACCGGTCTCATGACGTTAGTGGGAGACCGGGTTATAGGATAGATGCCGTACTATCAAGAGGGGCTCTCAAGTGAATAACTTGATCGCATCTTTGTGGAGAGCTCAAACCTTTGCATATTTGGCATATTATCTTTCTTCATTCTTATTTGGCTTTTATCCATGTGAGAATTTAGAGCTTGTGTTCATCTCCATATCAAGTTCTAGTTCATCAAAAACGGATTTCACATGAATATCTTGTTGCGTTTTTGTTGTTGGAGGTTTTACCGGTTGTTCTTTTTTAGAGAGGTTTTACCTTTCTACATTTGGTTTTATCCTCACATGATGGAATATGATGTTTCTCTGCATGATCCTGAAGAGCTCTCCGTTGCGATTCCAACGAGCCCAAGATCATCGAAATCGGAGTCCGGATGAAAAAGTTATTGCAGTTTTCGTTTTGCTGTTTCTGTCAGTTTTCAGACTATCGGATAATCCGACTCAGTTTTGGATCGGATAATCCGACCCGCAAATTTGCTGGACGCGAAAACGGCTAAGGAATTATGTTGTGACTCTCTGGTTTGGGTCGGATTATCCGATCCAAGTTAGGGTAGGATTATTCGACCCCTGTTATCCTGCAACGGCTCTTTTTCGTGGAGACCTATAAAAGACCCCCTTCTTCCCCAAAGATACTAGCTCTTCCAAGCACGAATTTCCCCCCTCTCTCACCTCCATTGTTAACCTTGGAAAGCTTGCCCCTCTCCCAATTCCTCCCATGATTATTGCATATCTTTGAGAGTTTTGAGAGCGGAGATCTAGATCTACAATTCCACCAATCCACTCCTCCTCTATGTGAGGAGAACCTAGTATATCTTGATCTTGGAGTTCCATTTGTTGAGTTCTTCTTTGTTCTTCCTCTCTTCTCCCCCCACAAGTATTAGTTGCTTTTGGTGGGATTTGAGAGTGAAGGACTTGAGCACTTCTTGTGTTCTTGCCATTGCTTTTGTGCATCGGTTTGTGCTCTCCACGAGGATTCGTGGAAGTGAAAGTTCGTGAGCTTGTTACTCTTGGGTCTTTGGACCCTAGACGCCTTTTGTGGCGGTTGAGGCCTTTTGTGGCCACTTGGGAGCTCCCAATCCTTTTGTGGGTTGTGCCTCAAGATTGTTGTAAGGGACTCGATTTCCGCCCAAAAGGGAAATCAATAGTGGAAGGTGAACCGAGCTTTTGGGCAAGGTTCATCGGAGAATAGGGTGAGGCCATTTGTGGCGTCTTGAGTTTGAAACTCACACCCCTCCAATGAGACGTACTCCCCTAAAAAGGAGTAACTCGGGAATACATCGTCGTCTCTGCTCAGGATGGGAATGGGCCGGCCCGGACCTGGCCTTGGACCTGGCCCCTATGGCCTCAAGGCCAATTTGGGGGCCATGGGCCGACCCATTCCAATAATGGTTGTGGCCTCAGTGGCCCAATGGGCATCTTGGGTCGACCCAAAATCTGGCTGTGATATAACAATTTCGAATATCTTACAACATATGGATAATATATAGAAAAATTCTGAGAAACAGCAAGATTGCTTCCTTCACAAGATCAAAATTATGATAACACAACACCAACAGCAAAATCCTCCACGCAATGAATATTCAGAGCAAATTTACAAGCAGGTAGCAAATATCAGGAATGTAAATGACAACGTCTTGTGCACGACTACCATTGTCAGAACTCGGAAGGTCTCATTCTTGTGCAGCTAGCAAACACCAGGACTTGCATATTAAAAATTTCATCACTTTGCTTCATCATAAGTTGAAGACTACTGTCCGTTAATCCCACTCTGTTCAGTATCATCGGCATCTGCATTATTTTACATAGCAACATCAAGTATATATACATATGAAAGAGATGCAGATACATGCGTGGGGTACATACAAGAAATTTCAAATTGGCAAGTTACACATAGTGTGAATTCCTACAGTAGCAGAACAACTAGTGGTACTAAAATAGCTACAGGATGCAGTTTCATGTCAGCCTGATGCTCTAATTAAGTTCCTGTGGAAAGCTGTTTCCAGTGGACATGGTCAAGTACTTGAATAGTCAAGCAAGAAGAAGCAACTGCATTCATATTTCTGTTGTCAGGAGTGCTGAATTCAGTTAACTCTCTCTTGCCAATTTCAGTTTTCTCTTTTAGATATGAAGCCATTGAATTGCATACAAAAAGAGAGTTTCTTACAGTTTGATTTATCCTCGAATGTATACATCACTTCCACTGGAATACAGCGAAGAATGCAGTCGGATAACATTTTTTTAGGCCCCAATTTTTGTGAGGTCGAATTTGTGGGCAGCAAATGTTCAGTTTACAATGTTCCATCTGCAACAATCTCTAGCTTGCACAACATTCACATTACAGAGGAGGAGACCAACATAACTGAAATTAAGTAATCTATGTAGTCTGTCAGCTTGGATTGGTTAAAAATAGAAGAACAAATAACCTAAATGCAGAAAATAACAAGAACACGCAAGGCGCAGGAGGCTACTCTCACCTGTTCAGCGTGCTGCATCTTAGCAGCAGCGTTGGAAGGAGAGGAAGCCAACGAACGAAGAGCTGTACGGCGAGCTGGATGATCCGGAGAGGAGCAAGGCGTCGAGCTTGACGGCGACGGGTAAGGCGACCTGGCTGGTGACGGGGACGGCGAGATTGACGGTGACCGACACGACGAGCGGAAGGCGCGGCCAGGAGCGGACACCCGAGATGGAAGCAACTCCGGCGGCGGCAGGATGGTCCGGGACGGCCGGGCGGCAGGATGGTCCGTGGCCGGCGGCGACCGAGATGGTCTGGACGGTGGCTAGGTCACAAGGCGGGTCGACCCAGCTGACCCGTCGGGTCCGCTAGAGCCGACTCTGTTGACCCAATCTTCTATCAAGGCCGACCCAGATGGCCCAACGGCCTTGATTTTCTGGGCCGGGCCAGTGACCCGGCGGGTCGACCCGGCCCATTCCCATCCTGAGTCTCTGCGTGCCTCGGTTATTTCTATATCCGAGTTCTTTACTTATTCACTTTACATTGTGATAGCTTTCGTGCTTGAAGTTTTACATCTTGCTATCACCTTGTTGTTTGTCTTACTTAGCATAAGTTGTTGGTGCTCATAGGTGAGCCTAGTATATTTAGGTTGTTGGCTTGTTAATTTTAACACCAAGTTTTATTCCGCAATTATAAAGACTAAACCGGAAAAGTTTTTAACTCGCCTATTAACCCCCCTCTAGGCGACATCCTCATCCTTTCAACCGTCGGTCCACCGCCGCCCACGACCATCCCTCTAAGCCCGATCTGCACCCCCCACCGTTAAGTTGCTTCCGAGCCTACGCCGGCGCCGCCGCGGCTGGCCGCGTCGGCCCCGTCTTTGGCTCGGTCCTGGCTCGCCGGTGCCTTCTCCTTCGCGCCTCCCTGGCGGTCGGTGCAGCGTCGTCGACGTCGGCTCGTGAGGTTGAAGAAGAGGAGAAAAGGTGCGCGGATGTAATTGGGCCCGACCCAATCGACGCTGCTTCAGGCGACGCTACCATGAAACGCCGCTCAAGCGGTATATAGGATTTACCTGAGCCTGGCGAGTACCGACAGCGCATCTCGTTTGCTCCCGGTCCCGGTGGACTTGGGCTGCACGGCAAGGCCCACGTGGCCGATGGCCCCACCGCCAACGCACCGGCGCCCCGATGAGCGAATCACCGGATCCGACGGCTTGACCGGGAAGGAGGAGGACGCCCGCGTTAAGGAATCGGTTTTCCGGTTTAAAAACGCGTGCGCTCACAGCGGCGCACGCCACAACCCCCCGCTTCCTCGCACCATCCTCCTCCGCGCACTCGCACACCACGTCTCACCTCACGCGCCTCCCATCGCATTCCCTTTTTCAGCCGCCGCTCCATAGGAAGAGACAGAGCACCACGCCACCCACCCGCCAGCCGCCCTGCCCTGAGAGAGACTTGACCACTTCCTGCGACTGCGACTGCCTCGACCTCTTCGCCTCCGCCGCCCGCCCGCCTCCTCCACGACCCCGCTCCGCCGCCGGCCGTCTTTCGTCCTTCCCTCATGGCGAATTAGCCCCGGCCCCGGCTTCCCCCCCTGGTGATTCTCGCCCCATCCGATCGACCGGGCGGGTCCGCGGCTCTGCTCTCCGAACCAGAGGTGAGGGAATCCCCTTTCCCGGCCACCAATTTTCGATCGATTCTATTCTCCCGCTTGTTTAGGACTCTAGGTTTACGTGCTCCTGGATTTACGCCTTCGAAGGAAAGGGAAGGAGAGGGCTCGCTCCTCTTTTCGAGTTCTGATTGGCCCCACGCGGCGCTCGATTCGTCTCTCCGTCCCGCTAAATCTCGTTCCGTAGGTTCGATCGATACCACCGGCGGGGATTCGATTGGCGTCGTGGTGCGTGAGGAGCTGGGATCGATTGCCAGCTCGTCGCAGGAGGGGTGGTTACTTTGTTTAGCGACCGAGGTTCTCTTAATGTCTGACTTCAGATATCCCCCCATAGAATTTGTAAAATGGTTATGGATACTTGGTGTGAACTTGTAATTACCAGTAGGCGTTCGTGTTAGATCAGTGAAGAGAGCAAGTACTGCCTCTGTTTCTATCCCCTGGTTAGAGCCTTGCAGATAAGTGACAATATCCTAGTGTATTAACGTCAAATTTCTAGTGGATGTACACTTGTAGAATGAAAAGGAGGAAAAAACAATAATGCTTGACTGACATGCAGATGATCATTAGAAATTAGGCTCAGTGTCGTCTGTGTACAGGAAGATTACTAGTATTATGTCTTTCTAGACCTAAATTTTACACTAATTTCTTCGTTAAGTTTGGGAATCGTCGTACTAATCATATTTGTGTTCTGTTGTTCTTGCACAGATTTTACCAAATGGAAACTTTACGTGACATGGCCCTGCCACCAGGATTTGGATTTCATCCGAAAGACACTGAACTTGTTTCTCACTATCTCAAAAAGAAAATACTCGGTCAGAAAATTGAGTATGATATCATACCAGAGGTGGACATATACAAGCATGAACCATGGGATTTACCTGGTAAGTTGAACATGCTTCCATAGTCATAATAATCTGGTACATGAATAACTAGACATTTGGTAGAAGTAATAACTAAAGAATACTTAATACTACTGAGTCTTCTTTCAAATAAATTTCAGTTGCTAATGATGTACATTCTTTGTCCTGTACCTGTCCTTCAGCTTTATGGATGATTTACATTCTGTCTTTAGTAGCTAAAACTCCCTATGTTCTACATAAGGACTGAAATGAGTGAACAGACACACACTCAAATGTGTCTAAATACATGCGAGTCAGAAAAAAGCTAGAACAAGTATATTCTATAAATTATCTGCTCTATTCACCAAATCCTCATTGTATCTAATCCTCCGATGATATGTCATGTTACAGCAAAGTGCAATGTTCCAACCCAGGATAACAAGTGGCATTTCTTTGCTGCTCGAGACAGAAAGTATCCTAACGGTGCTCGGTCAAATAGGGCAACGGTTGCTGGGTATTGGAAGTCTACTGGAAAAGACCGGAGCATTAAGGTAGATAAACAGACCATCGGAACAAAGAAAACTTTAGTTTTTCATGAAGGTCGGCCTCCCACTGGAAGGCGTACTGAATGGATTATGCATGAATACTACATAAATGAGAACGAATGTCAAGCCAGCCCGATGTGAAGGTATTGTACAAATACACGTTGTATGAATGATTGATCTACCATAACAGTGTAATATTTAGGAACAGCATGAGAGCTAGATATGTTTCATTGCATCTTTTGCATGCTATGGAAGTTATCTGCACTTCACATGTTGGGTTAGAGGAAATGTTTGTCATTCATTTTTTGACGCCCAATCCTGTATTCTCATGGTGTTCCTTTTCTTCAGGATGCCTTTGTTCTTTGTAAAGTTACTAAAAGAATTGACTGGACATCAGAGAATGGTAACCAGGCGGGGAACAGTAACCCTCATCCACAACAATCAAATGTTGCAGCTATTTCTGATGTTAGTGTTGAACAATCGGATACTGGTGCATCATCAGTTATCGTTGCTGAACAACTTAGTGATGTTGCTACTGTAGCTGACACTGCCAACGCAGCAACTCCAGATGAGGACAAAGGATTACAAGAGTGGTTGGAAGAACTTATTGATCCTTCCTTTGATCCTTCCTTTACCACTGTAGTGGATTCTGTTTCTGCCGAACCATCTCTCGATGAACAAAATGCTGAATCATCGGTATGTTCTTATCCTCTCAGTATTGCACAGACTAAACATAATTCAACCAGTGTTTCGTTACAGGATTCTTTGGTTTCTAGTTCCCTTGTAAGCGAAGTGCTAATGTATAGACAAGAATTTTTTGGGTTGATTCGAGAGTCAATAATAAACCAAATCCAAATTTTCTCACCTGTTACCGCATTGATTCCTGCTTGGATGTTAAAACGGTTGATCTAATAATAAGCTTGTAACTGGTGATGTGCTAAAGGACCCCTATACCTTAGGCTAGTTGTAATATAGTGGCCAAACATTTTGGCTGTAATTTGGTATAACCTGCCTTTTTTTCCTTCCTCTATTTGCAAAAACTTGCTTTTTAGTGTTGTTAATTATTTTCGAGGGAATCTGAAATTGTGCGATTCCACTTAATGTGAAGTTAAAACTAATCTGTGTCATTATGACTTGTTCAGAACCTGGTGTAAGTAGCCCCTCAATTCCTTTAACTTGCTTATGTCTTACTCCCTCCGTTCCACAATATAAGAT